>CAEGAE010084935.1:0-41851 GCA_903067095.1 Girardinus metallicus
CTGCGACTACCGGCATGAGGACTAAAGCCTCCATATGTGGGTTGTGCTTTGCACCTGCGCCACCACAGCACCCCCTAGGTATAATTTAAGTAGGTATGATACTCTGGCCAACACTCCAGCACAACAGATGGCGATAATACATCTAAACAATGAACGCTACCATGCACAAAATCCAAAAAGTAGAAGAAGAAGAAGTGACTGGTAACACAACTAGGAAGTAACATTCAAACAGGAAGTAAGGCTTACCTGGCAGAAGACTCAGAACTTGATTGACTGGAGTCTGTTCAACGAGAGTAACTCTATAATGTGGAAACCGGAAGTGATCAAGCATTGGAGAGCAGCAACTCCGGGAGCAAGGTACACTCAGCAGTACAATGACCAGGTTTCACTGTGGAAAAGTGAATGATCAGGTGATGAGGCCAATATTTGTGATGGTCAGGAGGCAGGAAACAGGTCAGATGTACAATCAGTATATCAGATATAATCACTCAAAGCTTATGGCAGAGGTAGACATCAGATTATCTCACCCAAATCAGAGCCTTCAACGGGAAGATCATGACATAAACATCAAACCTTTTTCATGATTTAATTTTAATTGAAAGTTTTAGATCAGTTTTTTTTCCATTTACTGAGTTGCTGATCTATATATATAAGACACATCTGACTGACCGGTTGCTGGTTGATGTTATTATTTATTAGACTCACATAATAGACTTTCCTGCCCCTATCGGGACCAATTTGATTTGATTTGGTGCTGTTGCGACAACTATAAGAAAACTTTCAAAAGAAATAAAACAAAAAACCTGAATATGTCCTAACCTGTTCTTTGTGGAAAACCTCAACATTAAGAGGAAACCATTTTAGCTTCAAATGTAAACTGCATTGTCATCCCACAATAACATCCTGGGTTTCAAACGAAAAAGCCTTCAGCAGAATATTCACGTGCTTGTAGGCGAGCAACATTACCGGCCCCCTAAACCAGACATCCGCCACAGCAGGCCTGTTTCCGGCTTGCTGTGTATTGATGTTTTAAAACAATTTTATTTTTGTTATCATATCAAAGAGAAGACGCGTGGCTATCAAACGCGGGAGGTATGCGCTCTCAGCCGAGGGGCCTTCTCAGCCAGCCAAGCCGCATTCCTTATTCTATTTTATCTCTCTTGGTTTTTCTTTTTTTTCTTTTCTTTTTTTTTTTGACTAATGTCAGTAACAGCTACCGGTAATAAAATGCTTGTTAGAGTTTGCGCTGTTGCCTCGCAGCGTCGGCTTTGATACATTGTCAGGCCATTTGCCAGTGTTTCCTGATTACCTCGCCACCGACTGCATGTTTATTGATTGGGAGTTAATAAAGCAAGGGCCCTCCGCTTATTTCGTCTTTGCTTCCTCTGCGAGAGGTGAGGCTTCCTTTGATGTGGAGGCGATGCATTGTCAGGCAACATAAATGCGTGTGTTATAATGTCAGCTTTGCTCCTAGGCCCTTTCTCTCTTTTTTTTTTTTTTGTGCATTACGGTTGAAGTGAAGGAGCAGAGACACATTGTGATGGCTTTTATTGTCATTGTTTGGAATAAATTCAAGGTTTAAGAAGAAACAAATGGTGCCAATTACCTATATTACAACCAGGCATCCTGGGTGACCTGATGTAATACTGACATCTAATGCTTCAACATATCTTTGCATCTGAATTTAGTGTCTTGATTGGTAGTATTATTTGTTTGTTTTTTCTTCTTTTTTTTTCAAATTAAAAAGTACAAATCTGAAAAATATGGTGTACATTTGTGTTTGGCCCCCTTAAAACCTCATACTACCTTGCAGAGCTATATTTTATTATAAATATAATTACAAATCTTCCCATAGAGATTAGTTGTCAGGTCTTGCCAGAATTAGGCTTCAGTCTGATCTTTGACTAGACCATTTCAACACATTAATATGCTTTGATCGAACCACTCAATCGTAGCACAGGCTGTAAATTAAGGGCCTTCCCAGTCTCAATTTTTTAGCAGTCTCTAAAAATATCAGTTAATGTTTTTCCCAGTCGTTTTCTCAACAACCCCATCATCCCAACTTTGGAATACAGAGCCACATTTGGCAGCTCTCCTAAATGTGCGACTTGACTTTCACATCGAGTGGCAGCATAAAAACAGGATGTTGCAGGTCTGGTTTTGACCAGACTCTGATTTCAGCAAGTTTTGAGACTGAGACGAGACTGGCTTCTGGTACCCCAATAATAATGTCCTGTAAATTTGTCATCTTGGGAACATTACTCTGTTGGTGCTATATCTCCAACCCCCACCCAAAGCTTCCCATACTGTCCATCCCCATGATAGCCAGTTTGCTGATTACATCTCTTACCAGCTGATTATCCTTTGTCTCTGTCCTCCCCAGCTTTTTCCACTCCTGTTTATTGACCTTCCTAGGACAGATGATTTTCCTCCTTCAGCCATCTTGTATCCTCCCCCTTCTGTGCTGTCGGCCATGTCAAATCAAAACCAACACCTTTAAAAATTCAGTTGGCGTTACCCCCTACAAACAGCCAAGGCCTCCTTGTTGTCTATTCATGTATTCAGGTGTACACTGTATCATGGCGGACACGCTTTCCTGAGCGCGAGGGAGGCCCCTACACGGTATTTCTATCGAAATGTGATGTATTCATTCATAGTCACTAGTAAACTCTGTTTGTTTGCAGATAAGTGGGATGTTTACCGGGACAGGGAAGCAGACGGGCACATGCAGATCGGATTTCTTATCGGAACAAGTGGTGGCCCCGCACCTGCTGGCCGTGTAACCCCTGCCGGGTCCCCTGTGGAATGTAAGAAATGGAATACGGCAAGGCGGTTTCCCCTTTTTCCCATCCCACGCCCTTCTCTTTCTGTTTATCTTCATGCGAGCCTGTATTTATGAGCGCTCTGCGAAGGCAAACATGATATAAACACAGCCTAAGAAATTTCCCCCCCTAACCCTCCCTTCTTTCCGTCTTCCTCTCTCCATTTTCGGATGTATCTACATCCTTGCTTAGTGTCACATTCGGGGGTCAAAGCAAAGTGCTATAGCCTCAGGCTAGCTCACAGGCTTGTGTATCATTGTGTTTGCTGATCACTTTCACTGCCTATCATAAACCACCAGCTCTGCATCCTTGTTTATTCTTTTTTATGATAAAAAAGAAAACTCTCAGTGGGGCTCGTACAGAATACTGGGTGTGGAAATAAAATGTAAACACCAAGTACTATTATGGGTTGGTTTGCTTCCTCGACAATCACTTTACTGTTGTGACAAAAAAAAAAAGAAGTCCTCATGCCGAAACGCATTTTGAACGTCTAAATATTTCTGTTTACAGCATTGCCGTCGTGTCAATTAAACCCAATAAATTATTCAAACATTTATCTTCCCTCTCCAGCCTGCCTGGGGAATTTTTAATCAAGCCCTCTTATTTGCTTTAAATTAGCACCGTCGAGCATGTATTTGTGTAAAATCCCTGATATCATTAATGATTTATCAGTTGAAAATCTGTTTCGGGATGATCTCACTGTTAATTGGCCGGGAGACGTGCAGCGGCTTCACACTCATCTGCAACAAGTGCAGTCGTGCTTGCTTTCGGAAGCGCAGGAGATAAACAACGTGTTTGGAGTCGAATTAGATGTCGGGTTTCAATGTGAACACTGCAACAAGCTGACATCAGCATTCGTGCCTCAGGCCACACTTATATTTCACACACAGTATTTCAAAACACATTGAAGTTGCAGCTATTCATTAATGTATTAAGAAATCTATAGATTTATGTTGGAGCATATTGCTCATGATGTTGTTCTTGCTGTTCCTCACACGTCCACTAGTTGAAGACGGCTGCTGTCAAATCAGTCAATAATCTTGATGGCACATTTTCCTTATGTGGAAAAGTGGGATTTTCCACATTGTGCGATGGGCATACATCCAGAAGCAGTAAAAAGACACCTGTGTCTGGAAGATCCATTAACTAGTTAATCAAGCATGAAGTCTAAGGAACACTCCAAGCAAATCAGAGAAAAAAGTAATTGAAAAGTATAAATCAGGGGATGGATACAAAAAAAATCTAAGGCACTGATCACCTCCTGGAGTTCAGCTACATCCATCCATCAAGAAATGGAAGGAATATGGAACACGTGTAAATCTGTCCAGATCACAAACGGAGTGTCCATGCAGGCGAACTGGTGAGAGCCTCTGCATACAACTGTTACCCGGGTTCTTCACCAGTCAAAGCCTTATGGAAGAGAGGATATGAAGACGTTGCTGTTAAAGAAAACTCATCACAGTGATGCGCACATCACCGGCTTAATGCTGCGGGAAGCTTGTAAAGGTAAAAGATCAAATGAATTCAGCAAAATACGGGGAAAACCTGCAGAACAATTTGTTTCCGTCTGCAACAGAACTACAGTTCTGGAGAACGTTTGTTTTCCAGAAAGACAACAACATGAAACATCCAGCTTAAGTTATGCAAACATGGTGGAAGTTCTGGAGTGGCCCAGTCAAAGCCGAGATTGTGATCCGGCAGCAAATTTGTATCAAAACTTGTAAAGGAATAGCTTAGCAAAGAAAAACAGAGGAAGAGTGTTAAAATGTGTAAACCTGACTGAGACCTACCCACGCAGACCTCCTGCTGTTGCTAAATATTGAGCTGAAAGGGGCGGGTATTTATGCAAACACTTGTTTTATGTTAAATATTTTTAATTTAATTTGTCCTTGTTTTGTAGAAATCAATTTTCACTTTGACATTAAAGTTTTATTTGTGTAAAAAAAAAAATCAAAATTAAGTTGATCCTGTTTAATTTGTAAAAGCAAGGTGAGTCCTTTTTATTTGGACTGTAAATGACATTTAAAGTAAAGCTGTGCTGTTTGGCACACTCGACCAGACGACACCCACATTTTCACCTAAGCCAGATCTGTAAGAAGTTAGACTCAAATAAAAGTTCAGATCTGTGATCCTCACCTAACCGCGGTCACTTCCTCCAGCACATCATCTTTCAATCATTTTCCCTCCTTTTTTTCCGTAAAGCTAAACATCCCCCAGCAACAGATGGGTTAAAAAAAAAAAAAAAAAAAACGACTGAAGAGCTAGTTCCATTGTCCCGCTTTATTTTTGTAGAGGAGAATTTCAGGGCACATCTAAAGCATTTTGAAGCCATATCACAGATGACATGTTTTGTGAATATTCCCTTTTGTAATGGAAATGGCCCCGGCTCTGTCAATAAGCACAAAAGCGGATGCAACGCAGGGGTGGAAAGCCTGAAACTTTTGCCGGTGCCGAGTTTTGACTGCTGTGAAGGATTGTAATGTTAACCACTTGTGATAGGGGAGGTTGGAGGGGTGGTGGGTGATGGGGAAGGAGGGTTGTTTTAGGGCTCCACTGGCTTGGCACAACCACGCTCACACATGATTTACAAATAGACTCACCCGCTCACACACATCTTACGGGTTCTCACGTTTGTGCTTCACTACTCTCCTTCACAGCTCAACCTGCACCGTCCCACCCCTACCCCTCCCCAACCATACACACCACTCGCATGCCGCGCTTCCATGCCTCCCAAAAGAACCTGCAGCACATCTGTCTGCACCGCTTCTCCTCCTCTGCTCCTCTAACCACGGCCAGGTGTTTGCCCACAGCCACGCGGCTCTTCATCTCCAGGCCGCCAGACCGATGCTGATGTAATTGCTCTCTCCGTTGATCCATGAAAACAGGGGGGGTTGAGGGTGTTGGGGGAAGAGGAGGGGGCAGGTGGGGGTGGAAGAAGTCGGGAAAATAGAGAAAGACGCTTTAAGTTATGGAGTCAAAAATTGAGAAGCGGGAAAAAAGGGTTTTGGGTTTGGAATGTGCATGCCCAGAGGTTTGGGTGACTTGTATGAAATCGTTCATGTGACTTCTTTTTCAAAGGAGGGCGGGGTTCTCTATGTTTACGAGAAGGTCAAGGATAGGTCGGGTGAAAACTGTGGCCAAGTGTGCACGCTTCCCAGTTTGCTTGAAGTTATCTACAGAGAAAAGCATCCTGATAGTGTGCTCTTGCTTTTAGTAGTTGATGCAAATTAATGCATTCATGATATTTATATATTTAAATATATTTATAAGGGGTTAAATCCACGGGGGGGGAGAGGTGGCTTACTTTTTCTTAATGACATGCAAATGGGCTCTAATGTTATGTTGCATCTCAGGCCCAAATCACTGAGTTCTGTTGGTGTTTTGGGAATTATTAACTCACAGGTGTGTCTAAAGGCAGGTTTACATTTCACCAGCTGAGCCACAAATACTCTATAAATGGAGAACTTCAAATGAAAAGAAACCCCCCCCCCCGCCCCACTAATTTCCAGTCTTTTATTAAGCATTTCTATCTGATTAACCCAACGAATATGGGAACACAGCCACTTCTGCACATCATTTAAATTTTCCTCAGCGAAGCTACTAATTCATCAAGCGTATCCCATTTCATCACGGAACAAACAACAACAGTAATGAGCAGAGAGTGCTACACTTAGCTGAGGATCCCCTGGAGTTTCGAATCAAGTGTTAGATTAGATTAATGTTTCCTCCCTATGTGGCTAACCTGTGGCACGGCGGTGAGATGATACCGTATCAAATTAGGGAGTCAGAGGGAAAACGCGTCCCGCTGTTAAAAGATCTAATTATTGCAAACACAATAAACAGCTTGATTGTTTTTAGCTTCTGCCGCTTACACACGTCCTGGAGCTGTATGGAGCCAGTATATATGTTCTACTAAATAACATGAGGTACTATTTCACTCTAATTGAATACTTTATTGGATTTTTATTTATTGAAATAGTTAATTAATACTACTTTAAATGCTATGTTTTGTATATTTATGCACATTGCTTTTGGATAAATGTGGAATTTGAAATAATAAATGGCATTTTTTTGAATTTCAATGGGACGAAAAAAATCTAGCACATTTGTGAGTAATTACTAATCAAACCCTAATGCAAACATTTTTAATATGTTGTTAAAGGCATTATGTTTCATTTCCAAATTATAGTAACTCCCTCCGTCAATGCATCTAGCTCAAACAATAGCACTTTTCTAGAGACATGGGCATACAAATCAAGGTATACTAAGGTGTTGTATATATTATTAGCTCTAATTAACATCTTTATTAATCGATTAATTAACTGTAATTATCCACAGATTACAGCAACCAGACGCAGGCCTGATTGCTTCCAGACTAATAGAATCAATAAGTGATTTTCTTAATTAGTGCCTATCTGATAACTAGAAGTAGGCTACAATTTCTAAAAGAGCAACATGTCATGCCACGATCGAAAGAAAATCAGATAATCAAAAAGTGATTGACACCTATCAGTGTAAAAAGTTCAGACTGACCTACAGTAAGATGTGGAACATTAGCGAAGCTTAAAATGAATGGCTGGCTAAAGATACTCCAAGAGTACATATATGACTTAGTTACGAGGTCACAGAAAGATTCCAGAAAAAAATATCTAAGGCACTGAGATATTTTTTTGCTGGCCTTAGTTGAGGTCAGTGTTCTTTGTTCAGCCATAAGATCAAATAGAACATGAAGACCAGACTTATGTTTTCCCAGCAAACAAGCATTTTAATGATCCCCAAAACACTTCCATGGAAATATTCCATGGACTGACATAACACGAGTGAAACTTTCTGGAAGTTGTGCATCAGACATAAAGTTTACGTAGCATTTCACACCATACCACAAGCCAAACATGGTGGTGGTAGTATAAGGATCTGGGGCTTGATAGCTTGCTATAATTGGTCTATGAATGCAGCTCCCTAGCAGAAAATCCCAAATGTTAATTCCCATCTTCTCCCTAACCTTAAACTCATTAGGGTTATACAACAGGATAATGCTCCAAAACACATCAACAAGTGCACTCCCGAATAGCTCAAAAAAGGATAGGTTTTTGAATGGCCTTGTCAAAGTTTGAAATTAAATCCAGTTGAGAAGTGGTGGCATAACCTTGAGCAAACCCACAACATGTGGCTTAAATAAAACAATAATACAAAGAGTAGTAATTTCTTGATGGTTATCTCAAGTGCCTAATTGTGGTTGTTGCCGCAATGGGTGGTGGAAGCCATTATTGGGTTTAGGGGGTAATAACTTTTTTTTATAGTGTACGAGGTGGTACATTTCTCTTTAAAGCTCCGAAAGTTGTCTGTTTACAAGCCATTTCAATTTTTGCCATACCAGTATTTAATTCCAGCGGCTTTGACTCAGATTCTAATGGAGTGAGTTTGTTCAGTTTTACCACTGACAACATCTCTGCTTTACTTTTTCACACAATTTCATTTAACTTTGTTTGATCAGAGACTTGCAGATGGGGGTGCCACTCTCAAAAAGTTGGCACACTTCTTAACTCTTCGTTCCCACAAAGCCCGGACCAAATCTTTGCTGATTTGCAGCAGGAAAAATATTTATCCAGATACAAATTGATTTTTTTAATTTGTTCACTCTCTCTTGAGTGAGTCCGCAACTTGAGCCCGGCTCTTTTTGTATGTCTAACTTTAATTAATTGTCACCGCCATCGTCGCCGTCCAGCTGATTGGTTTGTTCTTCGTTCATGGCGCCCTCTTCTCCAAATCTCATCCTCTTCAGCAACACTGACATTTGGAGAATTCTTGATTAACATAATTAGACAACTTTGATGGGAGATTTACAAAATCCCCCTTTTCTCCTGTCCTGACTTGTCTCCATCCACACCATGCAATCTTCACATTAATGCTTTGAGTCCCTGGATTAGCACTGACATTTATAGGAGCATATTTAAGTACAAGATGCATAGAAATTGTGACTGCTTTGATTATGTTTACTGTGTGGGATTTCTCTCAAATGTTTTATGTGCGTGAGTTTTAATAAACACAAGACAGCATGTAGAGACTGTGAGGAAAATAAAGACAGACTCTGGCATGTTGTTACTAAACCAAGGAGAGTTCCAGCAAGATTATTGATTTTTTCCAGGGGATGCACAGCTTTCGTTGTTATCCCAGGGTGCTGAGTGCTCTTCACCGGACACAAGTAGAACCTCAGGCTGTGATCCTTGCCTGGGAAACCCCCGCCCCACCCCCACAAGCTCTCGCAACATGCCCTTCCCACATCACAGAAGCCATCATTCCAACTGCCTACATCTCAATAGATTCCACTCAGGAGGTAGCAGGGCAACAATATAGAAAATAAAGGCATAGAGGCCTATCCTGGGATCTTTTCATCTCTATTGTGTGTCATAGAAAACTGGGAATACTCTGTTTTTTTTTTTACCCTATAGGCGACAGAATTTCGCCATCATGTTGATGTGCTGTGACATTTTTGTCATCAAATCATTCATCTAATTTTTACAGATGACTGTTGCTTTGTCTTATAATTCTCTGGCAGTGTCTTTGAACTTTTCCATAATTTGTGACATACCACAAATGTCAGTTACTGAGATTCAATGCCATGTATCAATGAAAAGTCACCTATTTAGTGATGTGCCACTTGTTAGTAAATTAAGATGTTTTGAGAACTCCTCTGATAAATCTTGGAGAACATTAGCGTCAATGTAACATATTATGAAAGAGCAGTTGTAAGAAAGCCAGTTTTCAGTCTTCCAAAAGACATGGTGGATGTGGGTCCAGTTAGACAAGAGCTAAACTTGAAGTGTTGCCTGGCAAAGAAACGTCACTCTTCTAATATAACAACAACAAAAAAAGATTTTGAGACCAGAAAACTGATCATCTTCCCACAGTTGAAGAGAAGATGGGTGGAACTAAATAAAGACCAATTTTGAGACAAAGATGTACAGATTAAGGTAAAAGTTCAACCGTAAACCTGCAGAGATGTAACAGAAAGGTCCAGATCAAAGTATTCATGTTATAAACTGAATCAGTCAATGTACAAACCTCATTCCAAACAAGAATGTGTGGCAAGACTTGAAAATCAGTGTTCATAGAGGTCCTGCATCCAATCTGATTGGTCTTGACCCAAAGAAACACGTAGGGAAAAAAATGAATGTAAAATGTTACATTTTCTTTCCACCTCACAATGTTTACAACTTTGTGTTGGTCTATCACATAAAATCCTACTAAAATAATGGAAGTTTGTGGAGGAGGTCCCAAAATGTAAAAGGGGATGGGGGGGGGGTGAATTCAAGCAGTATTTATAGTTTTTGCAAAGCACTCCAGCTGTTAAAGAGTTTAGTTTAGCTCCGTGACGCAGTGGCATTTTCAGTATTTACCAAGCATGACTCAGACATACTAACAGGAACAAACTGCATAAAAACATTCTTGGATCTCATCATGTCTTCTGCAAGAAAGAAAAGCGATATATCAACACCCCGGTATTGTCCACTAGCTTCTATTCCGAGGAGGTCGGAGTGAGATGATGCTGAGGCTCACCTTTAGCCAGGGTTTGTCTTTAATTATTGTCAGGAAGGAACACACAGCCTAGCTCATCAACTGGATAAATATTTGACCGCCATTCCATAAATTGGCATGCGGGTAGATAGGGGTGGGTGTTATTTAAATGACGCATTCTGCTCAAGCCAGACTTCATGCAATGCGAATCGGCTCTCTGCAGGTGACTGCAGCCAGTCTCTGCATGGGGTAAATTAAAACTCACATTTCTGCTCCGAAAGGAAGAGAGTTCATACTCTTCCTGAATTTGTCTTATTTAATTATAACCTATGTCAAAGCATCATTTTGGAAGCTTAGACAGGCCAACCAATTATGTACGAAGGTCTATGAGCCAGAGAGAGAGAGAGAGGTGGGGGTTCCTTTTCCAAACATAAGAGCGTTTTTATGTTTTCTTGGTTTAACATCTGCACATTTGGGTGCATCTACTTGGTGGGGAGAAAGGCGGCGAGTAAAACTTTGAACGAGGGGAGAGTTTTGCTAACAGGACTCAGGGGTTTGTGCCGGCAGCATTTGAGGAAGCTCAAAGTAGGACAAACAGGGTACGAGACATCAAGCCTTAACAAATAAGAATCCTGCTGTGATTTTAGCCAGTGTTGCTTTAGTTGGGGGCTTATGGTTTATGCAAATGGAATATCTGCAAAGGATCAAAGAAATCCAAACATAATTTCCCATTAGACAACATAGGCAACAAAGGACGATGAGGACAAATGTTTTCTTATAGAAAGAAATGCTGAAAATGATATGTGAAAACGGGACACTCCATCAGTTGTCCAAGTTTTAACGATTGTCTAGATGCCGTGTACTTGAACCCAACAAAGTACCTCTGACATTCCAATGTAAAATTGATTTTTATTTTACTGGGGTTATATGTAACTTACGTGATTGCAAAATAACCCATCCTCAGACAGACTCTCCCACCTAAGTTGTGGATCACCTGGAGCTTCTTCAGAGGTACCATGACTTGTCTTAGCTACATCTCTGATTAAGGCTCTCCTTGCTTGGCCTGTCAGTCCAGGTAGAAGGCCGTGTTTTGTTTGCACTTGTTCCATATTTGCGTTTTGGTGCTGAAGATTCGGAGAACTTGCTAAAAAGAACAACATTCTTTATGCGAATGTCGCGATGTCTAGATTGCAAAATCCCAATGGGAGTATTAATGTCCATCACATCGAGTCTGTTTCCACCTATTATCAACAACCCCATCAAATGCCACAGGGATCGCCCTGAGTTATGGTGGTTTTTAGTGATCATTGATAAAGAGGAATTTGTTTCAGATGCACGTCAGCTTTCATCTTGTACTCCTATGACAGAAGCCTTTTCCACTCCTCTCCAGGCTTGCCGTTCAGGCCGCACATGTGGAGTTTCAAATCACCTTGCCCAAGTTTACTGTGATAAGCTGCAGACTTTTGTTTTTACTGTCACTTTTAATCTCCAATCACCTGCCGTTCTCCTTCTTTTGCCAATGAATACATATTTATGAGGTCTGGTGGGTGTTTTGCGCACACATTTGCTACTGATTTATGTGCCCTTTTCTCACTCCCTATTTAAACTCCAGATGTAGTTTTACAAGCACAAAGTCATGCACTCTTTGCTCCTAGAGCTCTTGCTCCTTGGGGACCAGGGTGTTTATTTCTATTAAAACGCTAATAAGCTGCAGGAGCATGGTCTCTTCCTTATCACAATGGGATTTATCATTAATGAGCGTGCAAATTTGTCCAAATGGCACTAGCGTTAGCCAGAAATGGTGTATTACAATTGCCAAACCCATAGTCTTCTTTCTTTGACAGCTGGACCAGTAAAAGGTTGAAAATGTTTTGATCAGACGGACTCAAACAATCCTCTGCTTGAGGGGAAAAAGGAGAAAGCTTACCATAATGCTATTAATCATGCAAGGGCGTTGAGGTTCAGCTGGTGTCATGGTCAGCTTCAAAAAGCTCGACTTATTAAGTTCTCCTCGTTCTGCACAGAGTTGGCTGTAAAATCTTTGAAGATTTGATCAGGTACAGGTGTCGATTCTCGCTGCTCCAAGCACACCTCAGACTGTTTCGCCTGGCCATTAAAAACGACAGAAAGGCCGACGTGGGTCAACTTATGCGATTTTTTTTTTTTTTCTTTTTCTGTTTTAGCATTTTTTTTTTTTAGAGTTGCATACTGCTGAGGAATAAGCTCATTAGGCCTAATTACAGATGTTCCACCGTGAAGCCATTTATCTTTTCAACTCAGTTTCAGCAAAAGTTGGAATCAGTAGCAAATTATTCTGATAGCCATTCTTAGGAGGAAAAAACTAAGACTCTCATTCGGCTAGACAGGTGAACTGGCAAAATACTAATTAGACTTTTTAAGATGCAGAAGTCATTCAGTTAGGCCAGATAATATTAATATTTCTTAAGACAGCAAATAGTGATGTAACTTTTAATTATGATCTGCTAACTAAAACTTGCATTGTTTCATCTATAAAAACATTTTTTCTGGAGGTTTCTGATGAATCTTACAGATCTCTTCCTATTTTCATTCATATAGGAAGAGAAAAAATGTTTTTCTTCCTATATGTGTGAGATATAGGAAGAGAAACATTTTTTTACACCTGTGCAATCTCACACTAATGTTGGTTGGTCAAAAATGTTTTTGAACAACCTGAAGGATATTTATCATTCTGGTAACTGCAACTCCAAAATGTAAATTTGTAGCAAAAGAATGCAATAATTTGGATTTATTTCACACGCAGTAAATTTTGTACTGTCTTTAGCTCTCTGATTGGGCTCCTGGTGCATAAAAAAACCTGACAGTGTTTCTAGGCAGAGTTAATATATGGGTTTCTCCTTGCGTCGTAAAGCTTGAGGTTAAATTCTGGGACTCAGAAAAGAGATGGAGTTTGAGAAGCTTTTTTGTTCACAACGCTTTCTGTAATTTGAAATGAACAAAATAAGATTCCTCGTGTAAATGACTGTGACATATATTCACAAGCATGCAGGCTTAACTTGTTTAAAGCATCACAACTGATGGAGACCGTCGGGCATATGTGGGAAATCAGAATTTCTCAAATAGAAGTTTTCCTTTCTTTTAAGATGTTACTCAGGGGCAAAAAATGTAATTTGATTATATAAGTAATTTGAGAGCTGAAAGAAAAAAATCTGGAAAGAAAAAAACTGAGTTTCAGTTTTATGTAAAAAAAAAAAATTAAATCACTAACTTTCAGTTCTTTCTCTCTTGAAGAAGACGCTTATAACTTCCATAGATACTTAGGTTAATTAGAGCCAACTGTCAGCAGCATAGTATTTAAAGTGAGTGCCATATTTTCTGTTAATGTAGCCTAAAGGAAGCACATATGAAAAAAATCTGAACTGGACCTATGTCAAACCCTGAGGAACACCATAATATACTCTTAAACAGTTGAAGAGTTGTTATTAGCATTTAGAAAGTGGAAGACATCACAAACATATGAGTTAAATCAGCAATGCAAACTCCTGACTTTCCTCTGTTGGAATGGATTCAGGTTAATTGGTAGAGATAGGCATACTCAATGTTTGAATACTGTTTAAATTCCTAAATCCTGATGTTTTTGTCTTTTCTATTAAGATTATACATTTAAAATGTATTTCTGTGAGACTGGGATGATCTCCGTTAATGCCAGCTATAAGAATAACTTCATTTAAATTAGCTACAGAGTTTTCATTGTCTTGGAACAATAATAACTCTGTCAGTTCTTTGCTTCGGTGTTACATTTTTACTTTTAGAGCGATCAGAGGACAGAACAAAATGCTACACGTTTCTTTTATTTTTCTTTGTGTGCATCTAAAACTTTATGACACAGCCCCAGTCTGGTTAAATCCACTCAAGCGTACACTCCTTTGACCAAACCTACCTCTTTGAAGAGATTAAGCAGAATTGTTGCAATAGAGATGTAAAGTTTGGCAACAGATCTTCGCCGTTAAAAAAAC
The DNA here is from genome assembly GCA_903067095.1 of Girardinus metallicus. Classification (NCBI taxonomy): domain Eukaryota; kingdom Metazoa; phylum Chordata; class Actinopteri; order Cyprinodontiformes; family Poeciliidae; genus Girardinus; species Girardinus metallicus. The sequence continues at coordinate 14,333 of CAEGAE010084935.1, forward strand.
GAGGATTATAATGCCCACCTTGTTATCTGAAACTTTCCTCTTTTGCTCTCTTTCGATTCATATATTATTTACTTAAAGCGATCAGCCGCTTTGCTCTGCCCTCTTTGTAGTCAGTAGGTTACTGTTAGTGCAGAGTCTCTGCTGATTGTCATCATAGCCATTGAACCCTATTGGTAACAGCATAAGTGAGATTTAAGCCTCGGTAACATGAGTGTGGAGGTGATTGATGTGAAATATGCCCTCCCTCATTGACTGGATGAACTCCATTTTCTGCTCCTAATGCAGAAATCACTCCGGGTCCCGAGCATAATGATTTACGATGAATCTGTGTCAATGTTGAACTCGGCAAACCCCACGTAATCCATCTTGCAGATATACCTACCCCTAGCCCACCCTACCTTGCCAGCCCACAGCCGCCCCATCCTCTCAGCCGTCACAATGGGGGAAAGTAAGGAATGCGCTCTCGCTCACTTCCTCGCTCTCTCGCTCTCTACGTCTGTTACTGTTGAATCCATTACAGGCCTGATGTGTAATCACGGAGGACCTCTGTGCCCCCTCACACTGTAATTACCTGGATACGGATACTCCCTCACTCCATCCCCAAGAGCGGCTCGAAACTCCATTAACCAGCATGCAGTGCTTTCGGTTGCTCTGTCTGGGTGGCTATGTGGAAATTTGAAGTACGGAGGAAAAAGGTTGAAAAATGTATTTAAGTGACTGAATTTTGACCTCTGGGGTGACCATTTCTGAGGGAATAAATTATGATCTAAACAAAATCTCCACTGCAAGCCACCCACCCTCTCACCCTCCGATATGGAAATCTTTTCAAGTACAGTACACGCAACATGACTGCACCGTGAAATCAACCCCTGTTGTCAGTCTTTGTATCCTACACAGTGACACCGCTGTTGCTGCTGACAAACATTATCTTGTGTGTGATCATGTGCGCAGTGTCACCCTCCCGTACCTCCCTCCCTCTCTTTTGAAATAAGTCAAAGTGGAGCTGGCTGTGTAGACACAGTAGGGTTGTCACACTGTGTCAAGTGTGCGGGTGTCAGCGTTGCATCTGTTGCAGTCACATCTCAGAAGACACGAGGAAGTGTCTCTCTGTTGACTTCATCTGTTTGTTTGGCAGCCTGCCTGATTGCTGGAGTGTGTAGTGGCGAAGAGGAGCTCCGGCTCAGTCGGCGCAAACGGCGACAAGCCTAATCCCTGCTTTGCTGGGAGGACAGGGAGTCTGCTCCCCAAACAAACAACGCAACAGGCAAGCTCCCGTGACTTCCCTGCACCATCCTCCAAAGAGGCACGCTGGATCTTTGGGGCTTTTCTGGAATACATTTTGCAAATCTGAAAACATGCAACATTTTGTCACAGGCTTGATATTGGGAGATTATTCACTTAACTCGCATCAAGCTATTGTGGTAACTAACTGATAATGACTCTTACATCAGTGCAATGGAATTCTAACCCATTCTGCTCTCAAGAGCAGAATGGGTTATAGCAATATAGTTTTAGCAATATTGGAGGATTTTTAGACATGAACAGCTTATGGATTTAAGTGCCACAACACTTAAATCCATACTTTGATTAGGGTACTCCAAGATCTTAAAAACCTTTAGGTTTTTTATGCCAATCTGGTGTGCTTTGGACCATTGACCTGCTTCATGAAAAAAGTATGCCTTCATTTCAGCAGAATTCCTTATTCTATCAAGTCCGTCAAGTAATTCAGGCCCCAATATAAGGAAGTAGATGGGCTGATTCTTATCTCCAGTAATAACTGGGTGAGAGATGGAGTGCACCAAGGATAGAGCAACATCACAGGACAACACATAGATACACAGGACTAGCAAGCATGCATGCACACACAATTTTGAGAAACCAGTTAACCCAATCGTCATGTTTTTGGACTGTGGGAGGAAACTGAAAAGAACTCATGCATGCACAGGTACAACACAAAAACCTTATAGAGAAAGACCCCCAGATGGGGATTAAAACCCGGGACTTTCTTACCCCCAAAAATCCTTAAGGCTTAAGAAATTTCATGTTAGATTAAAAATGATTAATCAGTTGGTTTCATTTCACTTTCTCACTTAAGTGTTTCCCTTTGGAGGGGTGTTAAAGCAATCTTTTATTTTTTATTTTATTTTTTTTTAACCACCAACATCACTACTGAAGAAAGGTTTTTCACAGTAGACAGTTTGGCACCTCAGTGCAACAAACACTCAGGTGTCTCTGATGTCTACATTCCATTTAGATGATTTAATGATTGCTCATGCTCTCTTGCTGTCTCAGCTGACTGCTGTCCTTGAATGAACCGAGACTTAACTTTGTCTACTAAGATAGGCAAAGTCTACCAGTCTGTGCTTTGTGGCATAGACATGTAAACGGCCCCAAAGTAATTAGTAACACAGTGTCATTGCAAAAGGCCTGCAGTAGATACTACTGGACTCTGAGCTGTTCTGTATTGGTTAATTTAATACCAGTAAACGTAGTCTGCAGTAAATTGAGGTACAGCAGTCACTCGGGTAATCTGAAAGTAGAAAAGAAATATATATAAAAAAATAAAAAATCAGTTGAGTCATTTCTTTTCTAACAAGCTCCTCTTCCTGAGCAAGATTGTGGCAACAGTGGAAAGAAACAGCTCGAGTCTAAAAATAAACACGGACAAGATAAAAAATAATAATAATAATTGAGATGACATACGAAATTACCGAGCCATTTACTGATGAAAAAGCAGAAAACAAAAACAGACAATATTAATGAAACAAAGTGTTATTAATGGTTCTTTCCGTCAAACCAAAACACAGAAATTCTGATCCGGGGGCACTTTCTATTAAATAAATAAAAAAGGCAACAATAACTCAGTGAATCGTTGCATCCAGGGAAAAGAAAAACAAAGGTAGCACTCAAAGTTAATGACAACGGGCAATTAAGTAAAAAAAAAAAAAAAAAAAAACTAGCTGAAAGTACTTTCTATGAGCAATAGCAACATAAACAACAGTCATTTTAGACCATATTTACACTTTCATATGTGGTCTTTTCTTGCTGTTCAGAGTTTTTTTTTGTTTTTTTTTAAAGTTAAATATTTGAATCAATTTTATAGGGAACAGAGAGAGTTTTGGAGGCATTTTTGCTAAATATACTGTAACCTAGCATAAAAAATTTCCACCAGGCAAAATTATTAACCTTTTTTCCATTTTTTTTTTATTTATTTTTTTTTTCTCTCTCGCGCGCTCACACAAACACCCACATAAATTTGGGTAAACATCAACAGGGAGGGCTTTGTTTTCCTCCCTGCCGCCAAGGCGAGAGAAAGCGAGAAGAGTGAGGCTTCACTAGTTGCGCTGCTGGAATCCGGATATGATGAAAATGTTTCAGACCTGAAGTGTCCCGAGTAAACTTACCGCAACTGCGCGCCGAAAGCGTCAAGGAGGATCATGTTTTCGACTTTTGTACGTCAAAAACCATCTGGAATATCTTGGACTACGAACGTCGAGCAGTTAGAGTAGGAGTAAAACTGTCGGGTGTGAAGTTGTCTTGTTTCATTTTACCTCCTGGCGTTTTGAGGAACGACTTGAAGGAGGGAGAGAAGGATGGGAATAAGTCACATTTGAACTGAAGCGAGAGAGTTGTCATGTTTGAAAGGTAAGTCGGACACAAACAGTAAATCTGCCATTGCTTCTTGTTGGGTTTTTTTTTTTTTCTTGCTATGAAACAAACAAGAAAAGGCAGACCGTGAACAAATGGGCTGCTTATAAACTCAGCAAAGTTTATGTAAAGAGCGTGCGGAGGGAAATTTCCACTAAGTTTTACTGGAGCTCGACGTCACTTTTCTCGGCGTGTGAATAAGCAGTTTGAGTAACGACTTCCATAGTTTTGCTTTGTGTCTAAAAACGCTGCGCTGATTGTGAGACTTATTGCTTTTTGCAGGACTGAGGGCTGAGGAAAAGAAGGGAGGAACTACTTCTGCTGGTGGTGGTTTATAATTTTTTTTCTCCCTTCGAAGAGGACGACTGTCTCATGTCCAAGGAGACTGTCCATCCATCAGAAGGGCCGGCGGGTCCAGGACAGGGCCCACGGCAAGAGACAAGTCCCCTGCTATTGGCGTCACACGGTAAGAGAGCACAAGACAGGCCATTAATCAGTGGCTTTAGGTGTGTATTCGGCGAATTTAGGTTAATGTTAAGTATAGGGGTTCCACAGAGGTTTTGTCAGAATGGATGACTTGTATATTATTAAGCGGTGCTGGAATAAATAAAAAGAAAAACTCCCTAAATGCATCGCGGCAATTGTTCACATGGCAGCAGCTGGGCAGTGAGGCTCACTGCCCAGAGTGGCAGGCTTGGTGGGCGGCAGCAGGAGTTGTGAAGAAAAAAAAAAAAAACTTAATCTGAGTGCGCAGAAAAGGAAAGAGCATTTTACATAATTTACAATTTGCATGTAATTGTAATGGTCCCTGTGGTGAAGGATAATGGTTCAGTGGGAGAGACAAACTGAGTTAAAAATGCTTAAATGTTTAAATGAATTGTTTTTTTTTTTATCAATATTTTACATTGGCACATTTCTAATTCTCTTTCTATATCTTAGCTTGGGATTGATGGAAATGAAACACATTTGGGTACTCTTTATCGTTTGAGGTGAAAATAATGGCATAATAACGCAGCTTTGTCCTCTCAAAGGCTAATAAACTTTAATTTTGTGCCTAACACTGGAAGACAAAATAATAAAAATAAAACAGAACACTTAAAAACACTAAATAAAAGCCACGCACAACCAAAACTATAAAGAAAATGGATTACGAATTCTCTGTAAAACAAAATTTTAATCGGAATGGAAATGATCAAGCTCAGTGTAATTTATTATGTGAAAAGTTGATTAATTGCTTACTGCAACAAGATTCATTTGCAGCTTGTAGAGAGAGAAAATCCCCTGCTCTGACAGCAGCTGAGAGAAACGGATGCAGAACGACTCGAGTGTTTTGGGATGGGTATTGGATCCATGACAGCCCCCACTGAATATTGAGCAGAATGAAAACAATGGTTTGAGATTGAAGTCTCCACTTATTGGACAAGATCTGCATTTTCTAAGAGTCAGAGTGACCTAAATGCATCTTTATGACAACAGTGAAATTGCCAACTTGGCAACACCAATAGTTATTGTCAAGCCCATTCAGAGGAGGGCAAGGGTACGGAAAACTTTCTTGTATCCGTGATATGCAGTGATAAATGTTTCTTCAGGAATTTGATTATGAGAAATACTTGTACTGCTCAGACCACAGCTTTTTTTTTTTTTTTTTCTTTTATATTTTGGCCACCTTTTATCCAGACAAGCACAAAGAGTACAATAGATAAACCGTGACTGGTAGACTCTTGTAGTTTCTTGCCCCAGAGCACTATTCGTTCAAGAACTGCCACCACACATTTATAGCTCGCAAGCTAAAATGTGTGAAACGCGTACGTAGCTCATGTGTTCATCAAGTTCTCCCTCTGTTTCATCCAATAAAATTGAGCTATAAATACACTTACGTATTCGGTTTTGAAACTTGCGTATAAAAAAATAAATAAACAGAAAACATGAGTGAAAGTAGCTTTGGGTTGGGATCTTCTTATATTTTCAGGCAACTTTTTTCAGTAAAAGTCATTATCTGCGCGCTAGTCTGAAAGCATTGATAATGTTTGCGCCTGTTTTTCTTTTTTTTTTTTTTTTTTTTCCTTAATAAAGTTGGAGGAAACACCCTGCTGACTATTAACAGCAACCACACAGCCAATTATAGTTTTTAATTAACTTTCCAGTTGCCCCTAAGATTATCACATGTAAAATAAGCTTACCCCCACACCCGCTTTTCATTTTTCTTCAAACAAGCAACGGACCGTTAACCGATCATCATTATGGCACTGTTTCAAAAAGAAAAGAAAAAAAAAATAGGAAAGTAGGACAAAGTGAGCGATCGCATGGGACTGCTGGATTGTAAATGGATTCCATTTTTGTTTTTGGTGGATTTTCCCCTTCAGTGGATCTGCTGGATACAGGCTGATTTTAAGTAAACTGTGATGCTTAAATATTCCAATTGATCTCACCATGCTCCCACTTCGAGTTTTCCTATCTTACACCTCTGACCACTTATCCATCACTGCTTGCAAACTGGATTGTTATTGCAGTGAAGCAAAGCTATATCAGCTCTGCTCCATGGTCAAACCCTTGATTCAGTTTCACATCAAAGCAACAGTATGCAATAAACAAGCCATAATGTTAAAGACAGGGAGCCAATTTGAGAGACAGCTTAAGAGTTTCTCGTGTTTGTGCATGGCCATCAGGCCAGTTTTATTCTTATTTTTTTTCTTTTTTTGGCCTGGTTGCTTTTCCAATTTAGATGAATGCAGCCTTTATAGCAGTAAAAGAATCTTGGCAGGTAGAGCACACTTGGGAGCACTGGGAGAAAGAAAATGAGATCCAGAGCTCTGGCAGGGACTTTCACCTGAACCGTCCCACCATGTCGCACATGTTGCCAGGAAGTTGTTTTTGCTGGCGTGAAAAAGGAGGGTGGCCTTTTGCACCTACAGGTTACACAGCTGATATTCGGTCTGGTACGACCAACCCAAAAGGGAATGTTAACATTTGGTACAAAAGTGTTCATAGGTAACCTTGTTTTTCAGCAATCAGGAGTTTATACCCACTTTTGGGCATTAATATGCTGTTGGTTTGCAGATTGTTGCATAATGCTTTGAGCAGTTCACACCATGTAACTTTACTGCATGAAAGAAATGAATCAGAAGCACATGCTTGTTTTTCAGTGTGGATTTTCTCTAATCCTTGCATAGATGCATACATCCCCACAAGTGTTTGGTTGAAAGTCACTAATCATGCACTTTTTTGTGGTCTTTACTATGGGTAAGGCATAGTGTTGCCCCAGTTAGCCACTTTTCTTATCAGAGATAACAGGGGTTTATTTAAATCAATTGGTATGTACACATGGAATCTACTCACAGAATTCACAAATGTTCATCTATTCCAAGACCAGTGTTCATGTTTATCAGGAACATTACCTTTTTAGAAAACCCCTTTGTTTCCAAGTGGGCTATTGATTTCAGGTGAGGGTGTGTTCTGCACATGCATGGGCAGAAAACAATAAAAACAATGTTGGGTAGCATTGTCCCGTGTGTGCTACTTAACCTATCTAGTCTAACACAACTTCTGATAAGGAACATGTGTTACACTTTGTTCATTTGAGACAGAAACATGGAGGTGGAAGTTAAGGGTTTAAAAGCGCATGCGTGTTTTGATGGTAACAGTGGATTGAAGATATCTTGGCGGTCTCGTCTAAACATGAAACTATTCACCGAGCAACATCCAAAAACACCATCAGTTTCCAGACAGTGGTCTCGTGTAAACAGTCCAAGCTATGCCAGAAAATTGTGGACTTAGGTTTAAAACGGACTCTGTACCAGAAAACAAACTCACCTCTTCTGCCATAAAGATAGAGCAACTATTGAGCCAGATGGATTTTAAACCAAATATTTGCTGGGATGTATGTATTTTGCCACACTCTCTTTGTTTCAATAACTCCTTACGAGCCTCACAACAAAATAACTTCCATGCCTATGAGGACTGTATGTAAACGTTTGACCACCCATGAAGCTGCAGGAACTTTTATTTTTCGTTTTGAACCATACTTAACATCCACTTCTTGTGACTTCTCTCCCCAGATGCTGGTGACAGTGAATCATCAGGAAGTGCGCCTTCTCCTAGGAAACAAGCCGCTGAAGGACAAAGTCACGTGACGGAGGAGAAGCCTAATTATTGCAAGCCTGTGAGGAGTAAGTCTTAACGACCCGGGAAAACTGTGGGCAAACAGCAGTACATCTTTGTGCTACTTTTTTTCTCTCTCTAGATAATAAACAATGAGGCATTTAATAGAAGAGAGTGAAACTGATTAACATGTCAAATCAGCGTAACTGCAGCAAGTGACTGTTTTTTTTTTTTTTAATTCAACATTTGAAACTGCTTTAATTTTACTCAGATTTTTTTTCTAATGGCAATATACTCACCTTATAGGAAAAGCTTTTGTTATGCTATTCCTATGTTCGGATCAGTTGGCCAACTAAAATATTAGCTTCACTGTTTCCAATTACAGTAATAGCCAGATAGCAGCTCAGTCTCTTGGCAAGTGAGTGTAACATGCCTGCTGTCTTATTCTGACGTTATGACCAAGACTTGGCTCAGTCGGCCATTTTTAGTTCTTCCAAACCCTCAGCCATGTGTTTTGCAAGAAGGGAAATCCGGTTTGTGGTATTGGCTGTCCTCGTGTACTCAGACATTGCCCGTCCTCGTGTACCAATTGAATCCTACATGCAGTTCCTTTAACCCGGTGCCAACATTTACCTCTTCACAGGATGTTATTGCAGACTGGGGAAGAGTGTATTTTCCAGGTTCGAAAAATGCGGGAGGGGATAGACTTGTCCAGTCCACCAGTCATCTATCTATCATCCATAAATCTGTCTGTCTATCATCCGTCCATTCCTATGTCTGTCCATCAACATTTCTAACTGGACATTAGTCCAGTTAGAAACTAATGTCCAGTCCAATTAGAAACTGGACTCATGTCCAGTATGTTCACCTTTCCTTCCGTCCACCCATCAACAAACCGCTTGTCAACCATCTGTCAACCGTCTAGTCAACAACTCGACAGTTTAGCCGCTTGTCCGGTGTAAATTCAGGGTGAACTTTTAATTACATGATTCAAAAATGGACCAAACTGGAATGCGTCAGACCTTTACTTGAGTAAAGTTTTGTCAACTTCTGGAGGCATCTTCCTAATTAGAAACAAAAAGTTTCCCATAAAAAACCTTCCAACCGTTGCTACTGCGTACTTTGTAGCATTTCTTTTGGTTCAGGCTGGAAACTTTCTTGCGACTCTGATCTAATCATATTGTTTTATGCAAATGTAGAGCACAGCAAGGCTCTACTAAACAGCAATTTGCCATTGATTTAGAAGCAATTCTAATTAAACCTAGTTGCACAGTAATTCCACTCCATACAAAGATATAGATTGCAGGTCACAGAGTGAAACACGACTAAAAGGCTTTGTGTATGCGTGCTTCATTGTTCCTGAGAGGAGTGAGATGTGACAACATGGGCTAATGGCAGCTGATTGCTGCTGTAATAAGGATCGTGTTTTCATTTAACACCATTCTTGACTACAGGTCTCTTTTGTTTCACAGTTGTTAACTTTTCCAGAGTGCTCTTTTCCTCCTTCTCCTTTCTTTTTTTTCTGTTTGTTATTAAGCTTAATGACTTAGCTGTGGCTTATTTACCAGAGGAGAAAAAAAAAATAAAATAAAATAAAATGATTTGTTTTTAAGTCATCAAAGTGGTGTAATGAACTTCAAGTTTACTTTTAAGTCTTGGATATCACTTTTGACTTGGAATTGATTTTTACCCCTTTAAGTTGATAATCCATTTTGGCCGAGTTAACTTAGCTTATTTATATCACGGAGTCCCATGGGCTCACTGTAGTTTAGCTGTGTTCGGGGGGTGCTGCTCTTGCTGCTAGGGGTAATTGAGAGCCCTCTCCACCGCAGAAACAGGAAATCAATAAGAAATCATCTGCCTGCCTACATCTGAGCCTTTGCGCTTTTCTTTTTCCCCGGCTGTCTGATTTAGAACTTGTGTACTGTATCTGGACAATAAGTTTTCTCTACAAGAGGAAGTCCATTATGCTGTTTTGATAACAACAGCGATCCCATTTCAGCTCCAATAACACTGTTTTGACAGGTCAGCCATTACATCAGCTGGGTCGGTCCTCTTGAAGCGAGTTCCTAAAATTGGCCAGCAGTTGCATAATTCCCAACAGGGCACCCGTAGGACACAGGGTGCAGTCGCAGGAATTTGTAGTGAACGGTGATCGGACACAGCTGTAAAATAAACTAAACTATTTCACATAAGAAGGATATTACAAAGTCTGAAATTTGTCTGTCTGGGAAAAAGGATAAAGGAATTGAAGCTATTCTTTTTTTTGTATACTTTAGTACTTCTTCCATTATCTTAAAGATCCATATTTTCGTCCAATCCCGCTGAATTTTTCCTCCCTTCCTCATGTCCATAATCTGTCCATTCACACATTCGTTAATCTGCGATTTTTAATAGTTTCTCTATTTATTGCCTGATTACTCTCCAAATACTTATTTTCCTTATGCTTTCTGCCAAACATTCATATGGAATTTTTGTAGCCAGAACAACTACAAAGTATCTCTACTTTAAAATTGTCTAAAAGGTACCGAGGACTCTCAGTGTTAGAAAAGTATAAACTTTTCCCATAAAACAAATGTGTATGACCCTTGGATGGTTTTGTGTCTGAGAGCCCTCTGGTTTGTTAGACAGCAGTGTTCGCTGCCTTTCTCAGAGAATCGTCCGTCAGAACATCTGCCATCCAGGGTGAGGTGGGAGAATTCCTGTAGGGAGAGAGACATTCTTCAGCGGACCGTTCTGCTCTTACGGCTGATATCTCTGCAAACAGTGCCATTCCTCTCCAGCCACCTCCTCGGAATAAATCACTACCACCTCGCAGCGGGTTTTAGGAGTTTAATCACGTTATTCACCAGATTGCAAATAGTTTTTTTTTTTTTTTAAATTCTTCTTTGGTTGATAAAGATGACCTTACTAGCCTGTGAGTTTTTTTTTTATCTTAATGTAACTTTAGTAAGAAAGTAAGGTCAAATAACACGACTCTACTTTCGAAATAAAGGCTTTAAGTCTGGCCTTTGTGTGAATCCCCGATTCCACTCATTGGTGCCACACCTTTGAGTTTATTACCTTTTAAGAAGAGTTGACCTTTCTGAAATGAACTTTGTGACCCTCCACACCCCTCGCATAATAGATGAAGAACGGATTTAATCGGATAGGACTGCACAATTTTACTCGACTTTGTAAATGCAAACGTTGGATACATGAGATATTTATCCGGTGTTGATTCGAACACCGCAATCACCCCATGCATTACCTCATGCACCTTTCAAAGAGCCTAGGGCACTTTGAGACTTTTAACCTCATGTCAGTTTGCTTTTCTGTGAGCCTTTATGCCAGTTATTAGAGCTCTGTGCTGATTGTTGTTTTGCAAGATTCATATCTTTATTGTAATCCCTGGAGCCCTGTCTTTGCAGAAAAACTGCCTCCAAAGCATAGGCCTATTATAAACTGCACCGTAATTTTCAAGTGATTACTTACCAGTGGGTCATGGAATCAAAAACTGTATAAATAGGGTGAAATGCTAGCGCAGGGGTTGATTAAAACGGTCATTGTAATTCTACCTCTGTTGTAATTATTTTCTCATTGTCTTGCTGCAGATAGATTTCATATGGGAAATTTCAAGTGCGTTAATTAGCATATTTTACTCAAAGTGCCCAAGATTGTTCACCATTTTTTTTCTTTTAGAAAATAGTTGAGCCAATTGATTAGATATACATACCTCAATTCCTAATTATTTAAGTGCACATTAAATAGAAGGGTACACATATAGATTTTAATCATTAAAGAGTCTTTTTCTGTTTTCCTTCTTGTTGAAGACCGTGTTTCTCATTTTGATTCAAACTGAATGATGGTCATAGGTAGTAATATTCTGTAAACTTCTATGAATACTCAAACTTTAATGTGTATAATTTGATAAATGAACACAACGTACCGTGTATTTACAAATACAAGCCTGACAGGTGTGGACTGCATTTGCATTCACCCTGATGAGTCCAGTTGCAATTAAATTAGAGAGTATCAAAAATGTGAGAATTTTGGCTAATATTTGCTAAATTTCTCAAGCATGTTCAAGGGCTGCTATCGATTCCCAATTTAATTTAAGTTTGGACTTTGATTAGATTCTTGTAACATGATTTTGTTGATCTAATCCATGCTTTTGTATCCCTGGCTGCATGTTCAGAGTGTTTGTCCTGCTGGACAGTAAACACCTGGCCTTATCTCAAATTTTCTGCAGGTTCACTTACGTTACTATCCTGTATTATGTTCCAGTCTACAGTCAGAGGTTTTTGTCAAATCCGCTGTAATCTGGACTGCTGCAGGATATCCTTCCTGCCCAGATCTGCTCTTTGAAGAAGTTTAGTTTCATTTACTAAAACGTATTCTTCCCAGAGAGTGTGATGGGTTCAGTGTGATAACTGTAATCCACCACAGTTTGCATTCATTTAAAAATAATAGTTTATATCTCACATGGCCAGAGAATGTTCTTGTTGTGCTCCGGCAAACTGGAAAATGCTGATGTTCTCTTAAGAACAAAAACACATAGATGCTACACATGTGGTACAAATTAGGTGCTTGTTTTTTGCATGTAATTGTTTGTATTAGATTTTATTTGGCTGTGGTTCAGTAATGCAGGACAAAAAATGCCTGTAAAACATTCAAAGTTTTATATTTGTAAAAATGTTAAAGTTCAACTTCACAGTGATACATTTGAATGTTTTTTAGGTCACGAAATCCCAATGAATAGTTCACAGTATGTGCTTGGAATGTGACAGGCAAAGGTGAAGTTGCTGTATGTTTGGAAAAACTTCAGCAAATTCCCAGCTTTCAGATTTTTTTTTTTTATATATAAATTAAAACAACAAGTAATCTAAATTCTCAAGTGTAAAGCACAGGTTGTGAACTGCCAAAGCAATGACAGTGTCATTGCCTTTCACAACCCACTCATACATGGGGGTGGGTGTCCAAAAAAAAAAAAAAAAAAAAAATCAACTAGTTGAAATGACAGCAGCACAGGGGGTATTACTAGGCTCCTAACAGGGTTTTGGCTCCAACATTAAGGTTAAAACCCTTTTCTATTATGAGATCTCTGCTGATGTCGCCCCACTAGCCCCGAACCCCCCGAGCTTCCAACTCCATGGCCCCTCCGTGTTTGCAGGTTCAGCGCCTCTCTGTTAGGTCATTCGGAGCGCCCCTCCTCCCACGCCCCCACCCCGATCAGTGAAGGGTGACCAGGGACCACGGGCTGGCCGCCGTCCAGACACACAGAGCCACAGCTGACACTGCCACCACTGCCGCCCACCCCCGTTTTCTCTTTCAGGCTAGAGCTAAAATCAATACAGGCGTCTCTGTGTTTTAAAAGCCACTCAGAGGCAGACGAACACCTCTGTCCCAAAGGCTGATCTCTCAGCTTAAGGTCTTGATTGGCATCTCTAAGACAGGAGGCACTGACCCACAGCTGTCCCATTAGCAGCGGGTTAATGCTGAGATTGATACAGAGCAAATAAAGGAACTGGGTGTGGGGGTATTTTGATAGACTGCCTAACCCCTTTCTGACCCAGAGAAGGACCTCTGTGGTATATTTGCGGCCACTTCTGACTTTCCGAATACATTTTTTTTTTAATGTGTTATTCTTTTTGACCCCTATGTGCATATAGCACAGTGTGAGCCTGCCTTCCGTTGAATTTAAAAGAAAAAAAAAAAAGAAAACGGCAAGTTTCCCTCCCTGGAGGGAGAATTTGAAGCTGTGTGGAAAAACTGAGTCACAGATGTAACCGAAATTGAAAATATAGCCCTCCGTTTTCTTTCCTTCCTTTCCCCTCATTCTCCCTTGCTCCCGAGTTTTGTTTTAAGTCATCAGAGAAGAGAGGGTGGAGCACGACTTTTGGCGTATGAAGCCTGGCAGCAACCTCAGGCCTGCTCTGAGTCACGTCATAACTGATCTTTTTAAAAATTGTGGTAGTTGGCCGTTTAAGGTCTAAATCAAAGAAATATGTGCAGATCTGGAAAAAAACAAAAATACTTAAAACCTTAATCAATTGCTTAAATTTATCTTAAGAATTAGTAGAACAAGGGTAGCAATGAGATTCTGTGTGATAATGTGACACAAAGCATGCTTGAGGTACATGGAAAATAATTCATTTTTAAAGAATAGCCTCTGTGAACACACATTTGTGAGTCTTGCCACAGATTTTTCCAGAGGCCTGGATTACAGATTTGGAATGGATCTGCACAGGAGGTCTCCACAATTGATATAATACTGCATTGTGGTGACAATGTTTAGTAGCCATGTGTTTCTTTCAAACTTTGAACTTATTGGCCGAACATCCAATAAAGGCCGGTATGTTAACCGGTTATGTCTGTCCCCCTACGTCCTCTGAAGCATCCCTGACTTACTCTGTAAGCAACCTTAACTCAAACACAAAGTTTATCATTTTAAAATAGCAGAAAATGCCATTTAAATCTTGGGGTGATTTTCATGCAATCAAAGAGTATATTTTGCAAAAAACTTTATTTTATCAGAAATTGGTGATTTTTATATTTTCTCCGTTTTTGTTTTAGCGATTCGTTCCTGGATTTCCTGTGGCACGTCACAAATACTTTTCATACTTTTCAGATCTCTATTTGCAAAAACTTTTAGGAGATGCATTATTTTCCCAGTTAATGTTCCTTAGTCTGCTTTTTACGTAAAATCCAGACAAATTGTAATGAGATTAGTGAAAAGGTTCAAGAGGTATGAATGCTGTGTGTATTCTGCTTGTGTCGCATATTAAGGACTCAAGTTACTGACGTGCCAAATTTCACACAACAGTGAAGAACAGAGACGTCAGTAACGGCAGGGTCTGGCGTATAAATCACCTTCCCTTGACAAATTTAAAATGAAAGACAGCATTTCATTGGGCGATTTGATTATTTTAGATAGCAGTCAAACATATTAATCTTGGGAGAATGTTCCATTTTTGAAATCAAAGGATAATTGATGATACCCCACCCCAGCCCAGTACGATAGCCCGTTCCACCCCTTTCCCAGCATGCACACCTTAGCACTTGTGCTGAGAGGTTCATTTCGCCAAATCAAGCTCTCGTCTTTAAAGATGCCTTTGCTGCTGTTAAATGTAATTAAGCAGAACAAGGTCCGAGGGGGTTATTTTTTCCACTTAATCAGCAGCAAAATTTGAAATTAGTAAATCCCTGACACGCTTTCTCTCTTTGTGTTGGGTAGAGGCGACAGCTGCGGTACAAGTAAAGGAAGTGTCACTTCCCCCAGTGTGTCAGATAAGTCAAATATAAGTGAGCGTAATAGAGAACTAAAACAACTAAAGGATATGAGTCTGTGGCTATTTAAAATCAGTTAAGCCGTTCGTCGGAGTGACCCAGAGCGGCAGAAAAATGCGGAAGAAGGTGATGTTTCATGTTCAAATGTGATGCAAAGCAATATGATCAGCCTTGACAGGTGAAGACAGTTAATAGAGTTCCGTGACTCGCTACCGCATACACCCAGCATGTCATTTCTGCTGATGAGGATCCAATATCAGAGCAGGTAATTTAGCTTTCTTCAGCAATCATCATCGTCTGAACACCATCATTTTATCTAGAATAAATACAAAACATTGTCTGCCTGTAAATGAACTGACAGGGCAAGGATTGCTGGTTGATGACCGGAATCACTTTTTTTTTTTTTTTTTTTTGAATGTCTATTGGAACAGGTGACATTTCTGTTAACCTGTGTCAGGCCGCCAACCGGTTTGTGTGAACGCTGTAGATGAGAGTTCTTGTTGGCGATCCATACCTTGCTATCTAATTTTTCTATTTAATGTCACCTTTACAGCAGACATTTCACATGTAATATTAATGAGATCTCTTTTTTTCTTTTTTTAAGAAATGCACTGCTTATTGGATCATGTTTGTTTTTTAGATTTGAATTATGGCAATGTCCCCTATATGTTATGAATGATGAGCTATATCATCATTCATAATTAGTATGTATAACATTTAAAAATCTCTTTATTTTCTTATTTTGTATATTTAAGGATTAGAGCCTTCTCTCTTTGTTTTTGCTGTATGATCAACCAATTTAGTCTCTGACCTAATCAGATTTTCATTCTTTGTTCCTACGGATTAGAACATGTAAAAAAATTAAAAGAAACACAAAGTTATTCTGGTTCAAGCCTCAAGATTTCTCCATAACATTTAGCTGATTTTTTAAAAAATGTTTTTGTTGGTTTTACTCAATGTGTTTTATAGACCAAAAATGGTGGAAAGATCTTACGCTGGAAACATTTAATAAATGCAAATCATTTTTTGTCTGCCCTGTGATGGAGTGACAACCAGTCCAGGGTGTCTGGTGACTACTGGAGATTGTCACCAGACACCCTGTGCAGAGGTGTCTGGTGACAATTTATATCTTAAATAATAAACATGTCTGTGATTCGTTTTGTCTAACTCAGTGCCAACAAAAGAGGATAATTGTAACAACATGGAGAGTCGTACTATTTGTCTTCTTGTTCAAATGGAGAAAACAGCGGAGTCAAAGAAAAATTGCCAGTTTTTTGTGAACTTCTCTCTTTGGAAAATCCATCATCTGTTTCAGTTGCCTTTTACATTTTTTGGTTCCTCTGATTGGGTTTTTTATGTATCGTGTCTAACTTTAGGTCATTCTGCTGCAATAAAAACAACTCTAGACTAAAAAGAAAGTGATTTGGTGCTTTAAGAAAAAAAAAAAAAACAATTTTATGTAGGTTAAAACCGATTCAAAGATAAAATCAGATTTTTAAGGAATTGGCCAATTTTAAAAAGGGGGGGAGGGAAATCTGCCTTTCCCTTTCCCACTCCAAGCAGTCGTTGCATCTGTCCTTTCAAATTTTATGGGATGTTTGAATGTTGTTCCACATATTAAGTTTTTTGTAGCCCATTCTTTTCAAAACCTCCTTTTTTTTTTTTTTTTTTCCAAAATAAAGAAAGTCCTCGTCTTAGAGTTTAGAAGGTCAGACAGTAAACGGGGCTTTGATACGCCCAAGGAAAATTACAATCAGAGCCCTTTTGTAATAACATTCATTGCACTATTTTCCTCTCTCTGCGTGTCCCCCTCCGCTCTCTCTGCTGCGTAATTCCCTTGGTTTTGCGTCTATAAATACGACTGGGGAAGATGTATAATTTCTAATGAGAAAATGTATCCCTTTGGATTGAAAGCAGGGGTTTTTCCACACCGCTGTTTGTTAGGAGGAGAGATGATACCTCAGGCTGTTTTGGCAGCGAGCGGAGGCGGGGGTGGCAGTCGGTGGTAAGAGAAGTCTGACTAGGTCATTGCACATTTGCAAATTAGCATTTCAATCATGCAGGTACGCGGACCATTCAGGCAGAAAATATACATGTTTTTCTAATACATTGGCATAAAAAGATAAACAAGGCGCAGGGCCTGCCTGTGTGGCTCCTAACTAACAGTAAAGGTGCCCGCATATTCTATTCAGTGTAAACTCACAAAACTCGCTGCGTTGTGTAATAACGGCTATTAGGAGATGACTACAAGATCTGGATTGGGGTGTTTTATTTGGAGGGACTGATGTGACATTTGAATAACTGTATGCTGTCTATGATGGGCATTTTAATAAGCCTGAGCAAACACCTTCCGCCCGTTTCTCCCTGTCTCGGGGGCATTAATATTAAAAAGGACCAAGCTTTAGAACTGCGGATCTACTGTGATTGTTCAATCTGCTCCACGCCTTTACCTGCGACTTCTCATGCAGCGCTGTGCAAATGAGAATCTCCATACCGCCCTGTTTGACCTTTTGTGGTCTATTTTCATGCTCCCAACTATTTTAGAATGCTTGTTTATACAGCTTTGTTTCAATTGACATGTATGCGTGCATACATGTATGCATATTTCACCTTGATGTGTGTATGCGTGTGTGTGTGAGGTCCTCCTCTTCTTCTCTCTCTCTCTCTCTCTCTTTTCGGTGCAGTTTCCAGCTCCCTCCTGTAGGACCTATTTTTCTGTGCCAAAAACGAGGTGTTTATACAGAATACTCGGTTTTACATACAGCGTGATCCCCCCCCCCCTCTGCCCCAGCCACCTCTTCACTCCCGTTCTCTTCAGGCACTCCGCCTTGTGGTCCCTGTGTGGCGCAGCCACTGAAGACTCTGTGACAAATAGCAATTATATTTGTGTGTTCTTCATGAATCCATCAAGCGCTGGCCTTTTAAAAATGCTCCCCAGATATTTGAGGCTGTCAGCTACTAGTAGCTGGGACCAAATTGGGATGCTGCTTAGACAGTCAAGAACCACTCAGCCCCTAGTTTCCCCTGTGATGTGTGTGACAGCGTGTGTAGGGGAATACCATGTTTTATTCAACTACAAACGTACACCCTCAACAGTTGTTGATGTGCTGGAAATAGGGCAGTTACAAGTCCAATTTGAAGCTTGCGTGTGTGTACGTTGCGTGTGGATGTCCAGCTCTTCCTCCAAAACATGTTGTTCCGGTGCATGCGGTTGGGCTGTGTTCATTCAGTCATTTCAGGACTCTCTATTGCGTTCTTAGAAGATTGTTGGACTTATGTTTTTTTTGTTTTTTTTTTTAACTGAACTTGCAGGGATTTGTGTCACATCTTGGTATTGGTTGTAGTAGGGATAATGTAAAACTGTTGACTAACAGGGTGTATTATTGCAGACCCTAATGAAAAAAGTAATTTTAAAGTATTTTTAGATGAAATATCAGACTATATTATTAAAAAAAATATTACCACAAAACGGAATTAGTAGAAACTGAGACCCAAGAGTTTTGGTATTTCAGGCTCGATGAGGCTTTGCGCCTCATTTTTAACCCCAAAAGATTCCATAAAAACTTTGAACATGTTAACTGTAATAACTATCCATCCATCCATTTTCTGTTCACCCTTGTCCCTTAGTGAGGTCAGGAGGTGCTGGTGCCTATCTCCAGCCACGTTCCGGGTGAGAGGCGGGGTACATCCTGGACAGGTCGGCAATCTGTCGCAGGGCAACACAGATACAGACAGGACGAACAACCGTGCACATGCACACTCACACCTAGGGAGAATTTGGAGAGGCCAATTAACCTGACAGTCATGTTTTTGGACTGTGGGAGGAAGCCGGAGTACCCGGAGAGAACCCATCATGCACAGGGAGAACATGCAAACTCCATGCAGAAAGACCCTGGGCTGGGAATCTACCAACTGCGCCACTGTTCAGCCCCTGTAATAACTAAATTACAAAAATGCTGTATTAAACGAGTTATTTGAATTGCAAAAATATGGCATCATTAATGTCAAAAACAGTTTTTTGGGATTGTATTTTTTTCACTGAATGAATGTATTCTGAAATATTATTATCAATGTTACTAATGCAATAAAATAATGACAATATGGTTTTTTCAGTCAGGAACAAACAAAAGTGTAAAATGTAATTTCTGCTTTAGTTTCCCATTACTAAACTAAAGTGCACAGTGAAAAGTTTTAATGGAATCCAATTCTACAGTTTTTCCTCATTCCTGCTTTTTCTCATTATCTCTTCATTTGTCTCCTGGTGACTGTACGAGTCTGTCATTGCCATCTTTGACAGTATGATCATTATTATGATCAATGATTATGAATATTGCTCCATTGTGTCCATTAATCTCAGTCTCCATTTTCAGCAGGTTAAAAATAAAAGACTGCCACTGTGTGATTACTGTCCAAACCGAGGACCTGCTACCGAATAGCAGAACTCCGCTGAGTTTAGCCACTTCTGTGGAGCTCTGCACTGTGTCTGAAACCCGACTAACCGCTTATGTACTCTAATTTTTACTTGGTGGTTTCTTAATAAGTATTTATATATAGGCAAATTGGAAGGTTGACTTCCTGCAAAGGGAAGGCAATTATGCCTCCCAGTCTTCTTTGGCTGTTTTTATGCATCGACGTAGGTTTGAATGTGAGGGTCCATGCGGCTGCTTCACTTAAGCTAAATAACGGGAAATGGCTGTTATTAAGCTTATTATGGCATTTTACAAATTGGATAAGAAACTGCTTTGATATAGAAATGAGTTTGTTACATTTTATTCAATACATAAAGCTCTGATATGATCTTTTCGTTGTCATTGTATCTGATGTGCAGGAGCTTAGTGGCATATGTGTAAAATAACGGAGACTGATCTTTAAAGACATGGGTTCATTTAATGTGCATTAGTCTTTAGCCATCACTCGTTTTGTTAAATTTTGCAAATTTGAAGTAAATTATGTTCTTAAACTATGTTAAAGAAATATGTGAAATGGTTTTGTATCCGTCCATTGCTATGTGTTTATCTGAGTTCGGGGCATGTAGTTACCGGGTCCAGTAGGGAGAACTCGGGTGGCTCTTTCCCCAACGACAGTCAGTTCTGGCTGAAATCCACCTCAACTGTCCTAAAATACAGTCCTTGCGATGCAGTGACTCTGTTCTATTGGTTATAGTAATGTAAACCGATGCTATGTGTAATTATTTACTTTTGGTATTTTGAGATCACAAATGTATGCAAAAATACCAATGAAGCTCATGTTACATTTAGTCATAATTTTCAACTTTATGTGCAAAATCTTCTGGTAGTTTGATAGTTCTTTAAGTTCCATAAATCTGGAGGAAAAGTCTGAGCTCCTAATCATAACAAAGAACCAAAAAAGGAGAGAAAAAAAAGACAAAAAAAGTTAATATTTGACAGGAATAAAACTGTCTGTGTAATTTGTTCTGGCAAAGGGATTTCCATTAAATTTTATTACATGAAAACCCAAATACAATAGGGAAAAACACATAAATTTGGATGTGCAGCTAGTTTATTCCTCAATATATAAATAAGAAAAATATCCCTCCGTCAGCTCCCAAAGCTTCGCAAACTGTGATAACACTGCAATTGCACACTGTGCTGACACTGATAAACAAGACCAAAATTGACTACATAAGTGGGGGGAGGAAAAGGAAAGTTACACTTATTAAAAATGTGTGAAAAGCAGCAACAGATGTACCCTCTTGCGATTCTCCTTGTTAAGAATGATTCAGTCTCTCCATACATTGTCATGGACGGGGTTCTTTTGGCTTTTTGTCTTTCGGAGATGAAAAATCCAACAACCTGGCCTTTAAATCACTGCATAATGAATTCCATGGTGTGCCATGCAGTTATCTAATTCAAATTGCATGGAATCCTGATCCCCAAAGTCTGTATTTGTTTATTAAAGCAGCACGCAGACGCCTGCATGAGGAGAAGGCGAAAGCCCAGAGTGCGTATTTAATTGCTTTGTTTTACATCCACATTCACGTCCGGCCTCTCCCAGGGTGATGTGTTGTTAAAAACTGCAAGGCCCCATTCCCACACTCCTGCTCTCTTGTTAACTGTAATTGCACTTGTTGGTGAGCTGACAGAAAGAAAATAAAGATGGAAACAAATTACCAGCATCGCATTAACGTCCATGTGTGCATCCACTTAGGAAAATTTGGTTTTTTGTTTTTTTGGGGGGAGGAACACATGGAGGCTTGCAAAGGTTTCTGTTACAACAGCTGGTAAATGTGACAGAATATAAAGTTTAGTTGCAACGATGCCATATAGACAATGCATATAAGGCCTAAAATAAGTAAGAAGGGTTCACTCAGAGAAACTTAAAAAAAAAAAAAAAAAGAGAGAGAGAGAGAGAGATGAATAATTCAGAAAACCTGGCAGCGTGTGCACATGTACCGGAGCTCTGATGTGCAGGGAAGCTAAAGCAGGAGTTAACTCCCAGTAGAGCTGAATGTGCAAGGTGTTCCTCTCAGTGAAATGCCACCTCCTTTTTCCTCACTCGCATCCTTCCTTTTCCTTCTTATCAGACAGGTTGCTGTCTCTTGGCTTTCTGCGACTGTCACACACGCACTTAGAAAGTCTGGTTGAGGCCATCTCCGAGCTTTCAGAGGAGAGAAGATCATTACCGTTGCAGACAGCAGCCATTTTACAAATTTGTACACTATCACAGGCTGCCTTTCCTTCTTTTTTTTTTTTTTTTACTCTAATAATCTCTCCGTCTCACGCCGACTTAACTCACCAAGGAGCTGCTGCCACAAATGTGTTTGACTACACAGGTGGCTTTCATGATTCTTTCACATGTGAAGTTGTACGTTTCTGCTCTTCGCTCGCTTTTTCGGGTTTGAGATATTAGTCACACGACTGACATTATCTTGTTAAGAGTGGTGGCAGATAAAGTGCAAGATGCAAGGAGGGCTGAAAGTTTAAGAATTTCCTAAATAGTTTAAGTTCCAGTTTATTTTTTAAAAACCGACAGTACCTATTAATGATCATTGACATGTTAATATATGAGAATATAGCCATTAGTTTTCCTAACTGGCATTGCACATTATTGCTTTGAGTTCAGGAAAATTAATATGCCCAACAAAAGTTTGAGCCATAGCAACAAAAAAAAAATGGCTCTATAAAATCAAGAAAACATATTATAATTCTATTATTGAATGTTGCCTTGCTGATATTAATGACAACTAAGCTATATTTTCCTGACTTTCTACTTTCCTTCATTGAATTGTGATTCATCATCCTACATGTGCAGCTCTGTTGAAAACGACACAGAACTGAAAATGACATCCTGTCACTTTATTTTCAACAGCCCAGCCGCGGTCCGAGTCTGATCTGAAGCCAGCACCTTCTGAGGAGGCGGAGCGAGAGACTGCCAAGGACCAAAATGGCTTTCCCCACAACAGCTCCGGCACGCCCGCAGCGACGAACGCCAACGGAATCCACTCCGGTGTTGGCAGCCCCGAGGGCACAAGGACGTGCACTTGCGGCGCCGGCGTCGGGGCTAGCGCGGCGGGCAGGTTGGGCCCCGGGCACACGCCGGCGACACCCACGCCACAGACAGAACAGCCCAGGAGGCAGCCGTCCACGCCCGTGTCTCACAGGGTGCAGAGGAAGCTGAAGTCCAGCTTGTCGGTCAACAGTGACAGCAGCAGACGGAGCAAAGGCAGTTCCACGGGCTCGCAGAAACCTCCTTTACCAGAGGGTTAGTAACCGGCACACAATGTTGGCAATTAAAGATTAAAACACAGTACTAATTCAAACTAACTTTTCTAACTCCTAATTATATAATTCTGTCTCTTCATCTCAGCCTCTGACAGTCCTAATATTCTAACTTTGTCAGCAAAGCTACAAGCAACAGGTTTTAGTCAGGGATGGTAAAGGCAAGTTAGACACTAATGATGAAAATCGACCTTATGGCCTGGTTAAACAGTTGGTGTCATTTAGTGTACAGTTTCTCACCCAATAAGCTGCCAAAATTATCATATTTATCAGAAATTTTGGGGAGAAAATAAAGTTTTCTGATTTTAAGTCTATTAGTTTTTGCTTGACGGCAGCAGTTCAGAAAGTTTATGAAGAAAGTAATGACCATATCCTGGTCTTGTTTGCATAAAGTCAACATCCATTTTTCTTCATGTAGGAAAATACAAGCCTCCTGACTTACCAGAGTTTGATAAAAGATCAGATGAGCAAAACCAAAATGCCTGGAAGCTTGGGGCATTTTCTCAGATGCTCATGAAGTGATGCCTACATCAGCTATCGATAATAAATTCTTACCTTCTCTCACCTTATAATGATGAAGGTGCCTGACCTCTCATATTTATCACTCCCGTCAACCAAATGACATCTTATCTCTCTCCCGTGGATTTTATTTGCCTTAACAATAAGTCAGAGGGTGCGTTGGGCGTGCGGGGAAGCCATCACTTTTGTCAGGTGAGAGGCTGAGGTGAGTCCGGTAATGAAGGCGGCTGGCCGGTCCTCTTCCGTCGGGGAGATAGGTGCGAGCGTCTAACGAGGCCTGAGAGCACGGGGTGCCTATTATAAGTCGTGACCAACCTTCTTCGGGCCCCTCACACCTCTCTGGGCCCTTTTTTGCTCTCCCCACATCCCATCAGCAACACCTTGGCCCTCATTAGCAGGGCCCCGTTGCTCCCCTCTTCAATCTGTTGCATTTGGTGGCTGTGTGTTCTCTGCCACTTCAGTACGCTTCTCAGGGGATAAGCATAATTTGCTGTTTATTTTACTTATTTACAGGTCTATTTCAATAAATTGCGTTACGTTAGAGCTTACAGCTAAAGAAAACCCAAGATTCTGTTTCAGAAAATCTGAATATTACTTATTCATGCATAAAAGAAATGATTTTAGTGGAGAAATGTTATTACTCAAGTCACTGATAACCTCCACAAAGATGGTAAATCACAAGTGGTCTCTATCTAATATAGTTAGACACTGTTTTGAAAACGGTATCTAACTATATTAATGAATAATTAGGTGGAAGGAAAAATGTGGTTGAAAAAGCCCCACACGCTAGGATAGCAACAACCTTGAGGATTGTGACGCAAAGTCCATTCATGAGCTTAGAAGGAGATTTACAAGGCTTGTTCTTGTTCTGGAGCCAGAACGTCCAGAACCATTGCGGATGTATCCACGACAACAGCTACAACTGTTGGATCGAGGTCACCGCATCTGGAGGAGCAATGGAGAGGCTTAGAATCCAAGTCTCCTGTGGTCCAGTGTGAAGTTTCCACAGAGTTTAGTTGGGGAGTCATGCTATCTGCTGCTGTTGGTCCACTGCAGTTCATCAAATCCAAAGTAAGTCCAACCATCTATCAGGAAATCTGCTGCTGACAGGACTTGTTGAGATGCCGAATTCATTTTCCAGCAGCACTCGGCACCTGGTCACTCTGCCAAAAGTACCAGTACCTACTTTTAATGAGCATGAAGCGAGTCTTTTTGATTGCCCCTCACTGGACCCAACAATGCAAGTACGCAGAGCTGATGATACAGTGGTACAGTAATTTATGCAAGTAGCCCTGACCAAGTGTTAAGTGTGTATACTGTAGAGTACATAGATGTACTTTTCTTACTTTTTTATACCACCGTTTTACCTTGCTTTCAAGTTTCCGGATTGTTGAAAATACTTACATCCTGCCCTTTGACCTTTATTGCCTTACCTCTCCATGGCTTGTCAGTGACTCAAATCAACAGCCTTCCCCAGGATTGTGTACGTCATAACTTTGCATTTTTGTATTCAAATTGCTTATTAATCACATTATGCTCTACTTGAAGATTCTGGAAACAGATTTTTTTTGGGGGGGGGGGTTGAACTATCTGTAAGCCTTAACCATCTACATTAATCAAAATAAATGCTTGAAATACATCCCTTTGCAGCTCCAAGTTTGAATTAAATATAAACTGTAATCTGATTTATAAAAAAAAAAAAAAAAAAAAACTTCTGTGATTGGAAGATGATTTTAAATCGGGCTGTCAGGTCTTTATTCGATGCATCAGAGCAGAACCCACACAACCAAAAACAAAGGCTGTACCCTCATCCTCAATTTTTCTCAAGTCTAGATAAAATGCAACCACCAGACATGGTCTCGATGTGTCATGTTTTCCACGTCGTAATTGGTGGGAAAAAACAGAGTGGAGGAAGCGCAGAAAATAAAAAACACTAACCGCTCAACAAGTCTCATTACGGCTTTCGCGTGTTGCCTTTTTGTAGATGCCAGAGCTCTCAGTATCAATATGCTCGTTCTCAACTGTTTATTTCCCCCCGGATGGCAGCCAAGCTGTTGTTTGAATGTTTACACGGATTAACATAATCTGTTTGCCTGTGAAATTAGCCTCCTAAACAGCCCCTCTGAACACAGGAAATAAAAGGCGCGAGCTAGCAGAAGCTAGCTCTGGGGACTCTCCCGCTCTGAATGATTCTTGGCACACGCCGTTGGCTCCGGAGCCAACAACCATGATGCTTCTAAGCAGCCATTTAACAGGCTGCTTTTTGCACAGCGGGGTGGGCCGTCTCAACTCTTGTTGTCTGTATATCGGGTCAGATCCTCAAGCTGCTTTGGCCTCGTTCCTAGATTCAGCGTCAACCCCCTTTTTTTGTCTTTCTTTTCTATTTCTCGGATGTTTTTTGCGCCTTGTCTCAGTCATACATTATAAAAGGGCCGGCTTTTTAGTCGTATGTAGTGGACCTTCACCATCCGACCCACATGGTCACTGAGGCTTTGTCTCATCACCCTCTCCCGCTTTCTGTTTTTTTTTTTTTTTTTTTCCCCTCCTCTTTGAGGGTTTCGATGTTTTGCACAGCTTGCCGCTCTGAGGCCCATCCAGCTTGTTTTGTGTCACGCCGCTTCCCTTTATTTTTTTGATGTCAGCTTTCCACACGTCTCTTACTATTTCCTCAGAGACGCCTGGACGCCGGTTTTCGGGCTTCATCTCCACCGACTGACATTAAACAGGAGCGTTGTCAGTGTGCGCTGGGCTCAGTCTGTCCGTCGGTTGGCTTCTCTCCGTCTCCGCCCGTCTTTCTCGTGTGTTTTCTCGCCAATCTGTGCCTCACGTCCAGTTCTCTTGTGTGCAATGTACGACCCTCTCCTCGCTCCCCTCCCTCCATCTCCTCCTCCTTGCTGGCTTCTGTAAGATCCAGACTAATCGCTGGTGCTGAATTATACATCCAAGTGAATAGCTGAGATGGCTGTCCACTGCTTAATGTCTGTGTACTGTTTTTGTATCATACTCAAAGTCTGCTGTTGCACTGTTGGCATGGCTATACCCTCTGGGTGTTTCAGAGTTTGTTAAGCTAAACTTTAAAGTTTTGAGCTGGTTTCTTCGGAGCCCTTGCAGTTCACTGCCAGTAAACAGGAGAACGAGCCACATTTTCTGTCAGCCAAGTTCTCTCGGTGTAGATGCAGCACCCTGCAAAATCTTTATACCCCTTGAACTTTTTTTCACATTTTGTCATTTTACATTTAGACGTCATTGTACTTATTTTTTCCCCTGCCTCTTTATAGATGCATCATTTTCAAATTTCTATAAAAAAGTATTTTAAAAAACATAAATCATGAAATTCTTACAAGGCTGCAATTAACAATTATTTTAGCAACACATTAGTCTGACAGTATATAAATGGATAAACAACATCGGCACATTTTACAGATTAGAAACACATTAAAGGATGGGATTATTTTACTGAATTTGAACCAGGTAATGCTAAAACACGGCCTTTTTAAAAAAAAAAAAAAGTTTTTTCAGCAAATGGGCTGTTTTGGGGTCTGTATCCAGTTAAGGATTAATCGATTGCTAAATTAGTTGATGTTTATTTCGAAAATTGATCAATCACAATTAATCCGATTATCCATTTCAGCCCTAAATTGTTGCAAGTTGCTAAGAGGTACATTTGCAACACAAACTGCATTAAGCAATTATCCTGACGTATTACTTGTTTCCGTATAACTGACTCTCCCACCTGAGCTGTGGATCTCCACAACTCCTCCAGAGTCGCCACAGTTATCCTGGTTTGCTGTTTGTGTTCTCTCCTTGGTGAGCTAGCTTATGTTGCACGGTGCACAAACTTTGTTGTTTTAAATTTCTTCATAAATTTTAAGATATTTACAGAACAAATTAATGAGATTAAATTACGCACAGATTCACTCGTACGGTCGGCAAACATTATTCAGATTTTTCTTAATTTAAAGAAAACGCAAGATCTCAGCCCGTGGGGTCAGAATGATCACAAGAATGGTGAGCAAAAAATCCCAGAACCACATGGGGGACCTAGTGAATGACCTACAGAAAGCTGGAATCAAAGTTACAAAGGCTACCGTCGGTAACACACTACGCCGCCAGGGACTCAGATCTTGCAGTGCCAGACGTGTCCCCCTGCTTAAGCCAGTACATATCCAGGCACATCTGAAGTTTGCTAGAGAGCATTTGGATGTTCCAGAAGAGTATTGGGAGAATGTCATATGGTCAGATGAAA
>CAEGAE010084939.1:0-28883 GCA_903067095.1 Girardinus metallicus
TCCAATAATAAATACTGAGATGTAAAGAGCAGGCAGGATTGTATGTTCAAATAATTTCTTATCCGGGTGAGGACAGTGAGTTTTATTCATTTTGTCTCCAGAAACAAGTCAGATCAGCCCTTCTCCTCGGTGCCTTCATTCACAAAACGATGAACAAAAGCATCATAAACAACTTACTCCTTGAACTCTTGTAAAGTTAGGTAATGTGTTGTTTGTATCAGGTTCAAAGGTTTCGAAAGTCAAAGACTTGTAGTTATCTTTACCTTTTTATAACATAAGCTAAACACCTCTACAACCGCGGAGATGCCTTCAATTCCAAGGAAGCAAGTCAGGTTTTAGAGCTGAAGTTGGCATTTGGCCATGTATTCACTGGCATAGAAGAGAAAGGCAAGTGCAGACAAATCAGTGAATGACCAATTATTTTTAGATTCATGTGCTTGTTGTGTAATCCGTTCTACAAAATGAAACTGTGGTTATTGTTCCTCAGAAGGAACAAAGTTTTTTTTTTAATCGCGAGTCATCAAAGTGTGTGCTGCAGCATCACAATGAGGTCAAACATGTATATAAAGAAGTACTTCATGATAGGAGAAAACCGAAGTTGTGGAGTCACATGAGGAAGGCTATGGTCAAGAAATGTATTTGAAAGATAAATTAAAGAAAATTTCACTGGCAGATTGTCAAAATGCAGGATGTTAATACACTTCTACCAAAGAAAACTAAATGTCAAAATTAATAGAAGTATGTAAGCATTTTCACATTTATACAACCAAGTTGCACATTTTTAATTTTCCTTTTAACAGAATTGTTTTATTTCAGCATAAATGACACATTATGTGGAGAAAAGGTTTTAAAATTCTTTGATTTTAAGTCACTATGCAAACACAGAAAAATGAAGTAAATCTACTGTATACTAGCATATTAATGTGTAACCAAACTGACCTGCTAGACAAAAGAGCAGCAGTTTAAATCTTAATATTGGGAAGTGAACAAATTCAGTCTGTGTTGTTCAAGCTTCCAAATATTGAATTAACAGTGCAGGGTGACAGTTTACAGCCCAGGCTGTTTCGTAGTATCAAACTTTAGCGGCTGTGTAAAATTTAAAACTTCAACAGCGTTCGCGCCTCTAAAAAGCAATTATTTCTCGACAGGCAAGAGTCCAGAGCCTCCGTGCAACTGTAATGTTTCATGCATTTATTCTACTTTGTCACATTAAAAATGTCCGTTGTGGTTTTCAGACATGCGCCACCTCAGCAGAGCACACTCGCATTTTTTTTTTCCATTGTACTAAGTGTAATGACAGTAAATTACGAGACTATCGCAGCTGAAATGAAACCAATGCAAGAACTGTGAGAAGAGAAACGCAGAAGGGTCCACATCCTTTGCAACCAGTGTATTAAAAGTGTGAATGGTTATCTATCTGCAGGCTGCAGATTTCACTGTGGCCACATTCTGCATTCGCAGCTTCCCTTCTTAGTCACTGCAGCCATAAAGGGTTTTTTTTGTTGTTTTTTTACAGAGGTGTGAAATCGAGAAATGGAGGTAAAATCCTATTTTCAGACACTACAAGGGAAAATGTGATGTGTCAAAAAACGGCTTTAAAAGCAACTTCTTCTTCCAGAGCCTGGTTCTGGAGCCAGAGCTGCTGGTTGAATCCTCCCCTGTGACCTTAAAGCCCCATCAATAGAAATCATGGTATAATTTTTTAAAGACTTTTTCTATCTGCTTGTGCTAACTTTTAAACCCGGTGTTTGGATTTTCCGTTTTTCTTTCGTGGCCTGGAACTCAGAAATACACAACTGTGGGAAAATAGCTGGATTTGTCAGCATCAGCTGTATGTTTGTGTGTGAGTCATTTGGAAAAGGTTGAAATGCTAATATGAAAAGCTGAAGCAGGTTTTTTTTTTTTTGTGTCATACGCGGACAATATCATCATGTATATCAGTTATTACAGCTAGAAACGACTGATCAGGCTCAAAATCTAACTACAAAGTCAGCCTTTATCACCAGAAAAACATTTAAAAGATTAAAGACTGCAAAAACACACAGTCTTACCAAGTATTTTTGTCTAGTTTATAGCAGAAGTAGCTTAGTACACTTGAATTAAGACACAACCAACTTAACAGTAACTTATCAGCAAGATAAAAGAGCTTGTTTTAAGTAAATAATTCCTTCATATTGATGAAAAAGTTATAGTTCTATTGGAAGACTATTTCACTTACCTTGTCATAAGTAAATTTATCTGCCAATAGAACTATAACTTTTTTATTAGTAGTAAGGAATTATTTACTTATAACAAGCTCCTTCATCTTGCTGAAAATATACCTTTTAGTTAGTTTTGTCTTATTTCAAATGTAATAGGATATGTGCACTAGAAATGAGATTAAAATACTTGGTAAGATTTGGTGTTTTTGCAGTCTAATGCTCCAGCAAGATCTTGAGACACTCATCCAGGGGTTTATCTTTAGTTGCATTTATCTTTGCAGAAGTGTTTTCACATGTCTGCCTAAAAACATCAGAAATGACGCTGCTTGCATTTTCACTAAACCTAGGAAAGCAACGGACTTCACCTCAACTCTAAAGTCCTTACACTGGATCCCGATCACTCAGAGAACAGATGTTGAAATGCTTTTGTTGGTTTATAAATCACTGAACAGCTTAGCACCAAAATAAATTTTGCTGTGGTTGTTTCAACCTTCCAGACCTCTCGGGTCTTCTGGTTCTGGAATCGGCAAAACTGCCGAAACACCGAGCTCCTTTAAATCAAAGCTTAAACCCCGTTTGTTCAGAGTTGCCTTGGATCTATAGCTTTTTTTAGCCAGAATTTTATTTAATTTATTTTACTTCTGCCTTATTTTGCTTTTGCAATGTGACGGTTGCTGACATGTAAACTTGACTTAATCTTCAGGACGCTGACATTTTAAAACATGGAAATGTATTCTGTCTTTTTCTGACTTTTTCTAGACATTCCTGCATGTCTGTGCAATCTTCACCAATATAATCACTCAGTGACGGTACAAGGATGTTAAAAGCGAGATAATACCAGAGCAGTTAACATCCTTCCTGTTTCCTTTGCAAAGTATTAAATATATTTCCAAACTCTACTTGAGTGTCCTCCGGTGGGTTGCAAATGTCTTTTATGTGCAACAGATTTGATTCAGCCACTTTCTTTCAAACCTTCTGCATCCTGTTTTTTACACATCAGTTAAGCTTTTCACCTGCATAAGCAATGCATTTAGCACTGCCACCACAAACCACACACAATCTAGTAAATATTTTTTTAATATAATGTGTAATTTCCATAGAAACATATAACAAACACAATTTAAACCCATAACTACATCAGGAATTAGCTCATGTATTCCTGAATGTGCTTGAGAAAAGAGTTTGGGTGTTTGCAGAAAGCTGATTTGCAGCTTGCCGAGTCCGCTGGCACAACTGCCTGAACTGAGCAGACATATCCTCATCTACATGGAGATAAACCAGAGGGTTGAGAGCGCTGTTCAGGCAAACAAGACCGCGACATATGCGTTGAGCGATGTAGACTCCGTTAACCCATTTGTAGCATATTCCCTGTTTGGAAAGAACTCTTGACCAGAGGTTGAAGTTCTTGAGCACATGGTAGGGAATGTAGCAGATGGAGAAGAGAAGAATCAAGATGATTAATAGTTTTAAGCTTCTTTGCTTCAGGACTTTGTCAATATTATCCTTGCAGCATAGGTGGACGATCACATGTCCGTAGCAGGCCACCGTGATGAGAGACGGGATGCAGAATCCAATGATTGTCCAGATGAGGCTGTACTGCAGGTAGACCTCAACATACTCACTCATGGTTGTATCAGCACATTGTAAAGTCATGTTTTCTGAGCTTTTGGGGAAGAACATGTCTGGTAGGCTTTGAAGGCTCACTAAAATCCAAACAATGGCTGAGATGATAACCGAGTGAGTCACAGTTAGTCTCCCCATCACTTTCATCGGATGGACTATGGCCAGGTAGCGGTACACGCTGATACAGGTGAGAAACCCGATGCTGCAGTATAAATTCAGGTTGAAGCAGAACCTTGTCACCTTGCAGAAAGCTTTTCCAAAGATCCATCTTCTCTCGTTAAGGTAGTAAGCAACCAGAAAAGGAAGCGTGAGCAGATACAAAATATCTGCAATTCCAAGGTTGAGGATGAAGACATTGACGTTCCCCAGTTTCTTCCAGTTGCGCCACAAAGATGTAAGTCCCCATCCGTTTGCTATGAGTCCAAAAAGGAACACCAAGATGAAGACAGGAGGCAGGAAATTCAGCGGAAAGGTAAAGTTGAGTTCAAAACAAGATGTGGGATCCATTATTCGTTGGCAGTGCGGAGAAGAGTTCCTCCTCTTGGTGCCAGTGTTCAGCTCTTAGACAAACAGAAATATGCTGCACATGGCCCAGACACTTCCTGTTTTATAATGTTCATGGTGGGGATTTTTTTCAGGAAACCACATTTGGTTGAATGATTCATGAGATATAAAAATGTTTAGAAAAGTGAGACAAACTGTTTTAAAAAGGAACATAAGCTCCACAGGCAAAATTAGTTTTTCACACATTACGCTGAACATCACATGTAAATCGTCTAAATGCGATGTAAAAGATTTCTTTATTTTATGAAATATTAAATCAGTTTGTTTTGTGTGGTTTTGTGGTTTGTTTTTAAAAGTACATCACTTATGAATGAATTATTTCTTCATTTTTAAGGCAATAAAAACCTAATTTTATTTTTGAAGATTTAGCTTTGATATTGCATTGAAGACTGAAGATTAATAAGATGTAAAGTCAAATAGAAGCTTTAGCATCTGAGAGTACTGCACCAGCTGTGAAACAAGCTTCATACTGAGGATCTTTTTTGCTTTTGACCTTCAGAGAATTAGAGAAAATCCACAAAAAAATAAACTTTCTTTACTAAAATATTGGTTTGAAAAAATACAACTAGTCCAACATGAAAAGGCCTCAAATGATTCCTTAATTAATTCTGTTCATGCCCATTATGACTACAAGTGAACCTCTGGTAGCTGGCCTAATTTTCTCATGTTTAAAATATAAATTAAAAGCTTAACAAAATGTTTCAAAACAAAGTTTACCACATCCTGCTATGTTTTTTAGTCTGCAACAAGAAAATATTTTATTGCTAATCTCAAGTTGAATGTTCTGTCCAATGCTTTACATCTGCAGTACTCTGTTCCGACCACTAGGTGTCAGAACGTGCTTAAAGGTTTGGGCTTTAAACCTCGTTGTCTGAAAGCAAACGAATAGACAGCATAAGATGATTACAGCTATCATTTCAGACACAATGGAACAGTTTTAGCAGGTTTGAAAGTTGACAGAAGGAGCAGCTCTGACATGCGAAGGCAATTTGTTTCACAATCTACGATCTTGATACTTCCCAGAATCAATACAAAGTAGTAAAATATGTTAAAAATACCACAATATTCATTAGGAATTCGATTCAAAACTTGTAAAAACATTAAATTTATTTAGAAAAAACTCCATGACACGGGATATAAAAATATTAATTTGAAGAAAAGCTTCTGCCTAGAAAATATTTACATCATACACAAAAAAATAACAAAGTGCAACATCAATAAACTGCTATTACGACTTTAAAACTGTACATTTTAGAAGTTGAAGAAAAAAATTAAATCAATGCACATAGTTATTCTTTAACGTACACTATAAACAGAAAATGTACATGTACTAGAATCTATTTACATGTTAGCTCCAAAAGATGCTGCTCAGCTATTCAAACAAGTATTTAAAATATGTATTACTTTAAATTTAGTTAGGTCAAAGGTCAGGTTTACAGGAAAACAAATCAAGTTCTTTTCCCTCTTCTTTGCCAAACTGTTTCAATTCACTTTACATCCAAATAAGCTGCTGCTGGCCACTCCCTCCAACTCAACTTTTACGCTCACATGTGAAAATGGCTGCAAATAGATGCGCAATTATGCCTTTGAAAAGCAGAAGTGGAGCCTCCTGCACAACCAACAAGAATCCAGCAATTGGTTTCTGGATGGTAAATCGACAACAAAACACTTGCCTTTTCCAGCAGCCATGGTACAGTCAAACATGCTGGAGCTTGGCTGGGGTTGCTAGGTAACTGGCAGACTTCCACTGGGGTTGCTAGGTAATGGGCAGAATTCTGCTGGGGTTGCTAGGTAATGTGAGGAGCAGTAGAGACCCAAACGTACGTACAAAAACATGGTCACTGCAGAAACACAAAATATCAAAATAAGTAATTTTTGTCTAATTCTCGTACAAATATCTTAGTAAGCTAGAAATAAGACAAAACTAACTTATGAGTAAATTTTCTGCAAACTGTGGCAGCTCAATTTAAGTCAATAACTTCTTAATATTGATGAAAAAGTTCTAGTTCCACTGGCAGATTATTTCACAACAAAACACTTCCCATATTTTAAGTGAAATAATCTGCCAATGGAACTATACTTAAAACAAGGTCCTATAACTTGCAGAAATTTTACTTATGTTATTTTTGTCTTATTTCAAGTTGCACTAGAAACTGGACAAGAATACCTGGCAAGATTTTGTATTTTTGTGGTGCAAAAATGTGAACTTTGCAGAATAGCTCCCATTTAAGAGAATGTTTTTGAACTAAAGTTTAAATTGTGCATAAAAAATGAGCACATAAATACTTTAAAAGATGCCAGAGCTTCTTGAAGCTTTCAAGAGAGTGCAGAATTCATCAATGTGTATAAATCAACATTCGTTCAGGTCAGTCACAGTTTCCTCTGATCATTTTCATATCTGTCTTCATTTACATTGAACCTTGTGATGTTTTTCCACCAGTCAGCCTACCAGATTAGATCCTCCAAAGACCAATCAGGGCCTGTGTGCCCAGAGAGCCGGGTTTGTGTAAGGCGCGTAGGGACAGTTGTTGTGACACACGCAGGAGTGGATCATCATGACGGCTCGCTGTAGGAGTCTGCCCGTAGGGCAGCGGAAGGTCACCTGAGCGGTGGAGGTTTGGTGCGGCGTGCAGCATCGAGAGTCGCTGCACTGGCCACAGTACCGCAGCTGGTAGGCTTGAGTGCTGAAGCAGCCATGATGCACGATTCGGATGGGACCTGGCGACCTGTAGCTGGCTTTGCACCAACCCTGCTGTCCCCTCTGGGAAATCAAAAACAGAGATAAATTAGAAGGCTTTTTGCAGATTAAATCTTCTGCAAATTTTGCTGGACGACAAGTTGTCCCACAAGCTATTGCGATAGGAGATAATGTTGTTTTGAGGCCATTTTCAAGTAATATGTCAACACAAAATAATGCAAAAACACATTTTTAAATATCGATAAAATTTAAATTCTAATGAACATTTAACACTGGAACTGGAAGACATTTTAAAAATTCAAAATAACATAAGCAGCAAATAAAATGAATTATGAAATCTCTGAAAACAATATCCTTCAAAAAAGGGATAAATTTTGTTCTGTCATCCAGTTTTTGGCTCCAATCACTAAGTCTGGATTTACTTCTGGTTTCTTCTAGAGGTGATTTATGACATATGTCTCATTTTAATGAACTAAAAGTTGAATAAAATGCAACATAACTTTTCAGACCATCAACACTTTGAATGTTATCAGATAAATATCAGTTTTACAATGTAGGAAGTGGCACAAATCTGATTTCTTTAAGGAAGAAAAGATCATAATTGGGCCATGAAAGAGTTGGATTTGAGTCACATTTGCTTGCTGAGTGAACAGTTCCTTCCTAATTTAGAGCAGGATTTCTATAAATGGAGATGAAGATAATGGCGCTTCTAATTCTAAGAAAATACATGCAAATACTACGCATATCCATGACATTGTGCTAACAGGGAAGCTCAAAACGGACCCCAAAAGTTTTCTGTAAACACAAACAAACAGCTAACTGTCATTAAGAACTGCAGTACCTTCGGTGCCAAGAGAAACAAGAAGCAAAGTGACAACATGAACCTTGATCTCATTGAAGATACTTGGAGAATTGGAGGAAATCTATTTCCATAGAAGATCTTTGGTTAGCTCTGCATAACCTACCAGCTGATTCCTCAATAAAATCGTATGGATGATGCTGTTTTGAACCCAAAAGGCGGCCATAACAAACACTAATTTGATTTAAATTTCTCTTCAGTTCATGCGCTGCATTTTGTCAACCTTTGGAAATACGACATTTCTAAACAATTTCCCAGTCTGGGAATTTAGTAAACATAGTAACTCCTTGCTGCATCTATAATTTAGCTAAAAATGGGGAAAGATAATGATTATGATAAAGACTGTGTGGTTCAGAGTCAAGCACTGAAACCTTGTGGTGAGTAAAAAACATCTGTGGAGAGAGAGGAAAAAATGTTTTCTGTTTTGGAGGGAAGAGTTTGCCTACTGCTGCGTGGCAAATCACTACTGCTTTCCATCTCTTCGCATAAGCAGCAGGAGATATAATTAAACTTTTAGCGCCGTCTAATTTTACGCAGCAGCTTCAATATAAACAACACCACAGTCTCTGGTAAGTTAATGTAATTATCTGACTGACTGAAAATTGAAGACTGAACATATTCCTATTTCTAGTTGCTGTTATGTGTTTCGGGGACATTATAATTATTTTTGTCTATTTTTCTTCATAGATTGTTTTGTATAGACTTTAGTTGAATGACTTTTGTTAATATATTTTGGAGTTTGGATAATTTCTCATTTTTGGTAATTAATTTGATTACGTTAATTTGCCGCGCTGTTGGTCCGCCTATAAACAGGTGTTAGAGAGATCCGCCCTTCCGCTCGCTCCACCACCACAGAGGAAGTGTCCTGACGCGGTGCGCGCACGTCTCCAGTCGCTGTAGGCCGCAGCTGACGTCTCCAGCCTGACAGGCGGTATTTTTTTTTGTTAGCTTTTGTTTGTTTGCTGTTTTCGTTGTGATTTTGGCCTGGTGGGGCCGGTTGTCCTGTTTTCGATTCTTTCTTTGCAGTAGATTCTTTTTTGGCGTTAGTCCGGTACCAGTAGGGGCTTCGACAGCCCCCTGCTGTACTGTTTTGTTCTTTTTGATCGGCTCACCAGATCCAGCTTTATGTTAATACATTTGGGGTTTTATTTTGGGGGTTTATTTCTCTTTTTTTGGGACACGGAGAAATGAGGGTGTTTAACTCTCTCTGTTTTTCTTCGCAGAAAATCAAAGCAGCTGAACCAAAAGAAAAGTTCAAGAGAGTTTAAGCATAAAATAATTTTTTGAACCCTCATTCTTGCCTCTTGTCCTCAAATATGTTGTCCCCTTCGTGGACATAACAGTTGCATATTTATAAACTGCTGCACAGCAAAACAAATAATACAAAATACAATAAAAACAAATTATTTTAGCTTGTGTTCTTTTATTTATTTTTTTAAATAATCACACTTCCTAATGCTAATTGAAACATTTTGATCATGCAGAGTTGTCTGAGCTTACCCTGGGTTTCCTTAACGCAGGCTGAACGGCCCCGCAGGGCCGCACTTTGCACAGTCGGGTCTCCATTTGCAGCTTGCAGGCAGGATTTTGGTTTGAGACCCGAGTGGAGACGCCGGCCCCGCAGCTCTGGGAGCAGGCGCTCCACTGGGTGGCCTGCTCCACGCAGCTGGAGGCTGGCAGGACCAGCTGTTTCAGGACAGGAGCTCCTGGCATCGTTGACCCCGACCTGCCTGGTTTCATGGCTGGAAGAGAAACAGAAACAAACAATGTGTTAGGGAAATCTGCAGCATGAAGGTTTTGGTCAGCATGGCACCAAGACAATAAACTTAGGGATAAAAAGTAAGATATTAGAATAAAAGTCTGATATAGACTCAAAGTTTCTTAAAAATGTCAAGCTGGGATGTTTTCACAGTGGCGACCCCATGGAGGGTTAATGGGGGGCCGTGCCCCACACATAGAATCATGATCATGTAAAAAATGAGGCAGTCTTCTTCAATAAAGACACAAATGTAAAATCCAATAAATAAATTAATAATATGTAGAAATCTATATTGTTTAATATCTAAAAAATATGTATAATATTTTTTATATATTATATATATATTTATTTTGTATATATATATATATATATAATATATATATGTGATATTTAAAAATATCACATATATAATATATACAAAGTTATATATCTAATATTTTTCATACATTTTATATATTAGACAGAGGGAGAGCGGGACGGACGGACAGACAGACAGCTAGACACATAGATACCCATGAAAGATACATACATTTCTTTTTGATTAGATAAATTAATTCTCTTGAATGAATTTTTCTAACATAATACTTTCACTTTTAGTGTTTTTTAAAATGATATTCTAATTTTTTGATATGTACCTGTACGAACCTCCCTCCACTCCAAGCCACCCAGGAAAAAGCAGCTGCAGGAAATATTCCAGGATATAATGTAATGCTTCATAAGTACGCAGCTGTGGATGTTTTTGTGAAAGTAGGAAACTTTGACTGGTAGAGAAGCATTTTTAAATCAAAACCATGTGT
The DNA here is from genome assembly GCA_903067095.1 of Girardinus metallicus. Lineage (NCBI taxonomy): Eukaryota > Metazoa > Chordata > Actinopteri > Cyprinodontiformes > Poeciliidae > Girardinus > Girardinus metallicus. The sequence goes on from CAEGAE010084939.1 coordinate 10,502, forward strand.
CTCATCGCTGGACTCTGAGAGTTTCACTTTGGTCCGACTTTGTGATTTAAGGCAGAAATTAACTGGTAAAAGTGAAAGTTTAAACATGTGTTGTCTGTCTTCATTCATTCTTCTAAGTTTAAAGAGCCATGTTTTAACAGCTCTCAATGTTTTTCATTCTTGTGCTATAAAAAAAACTACATTCCTTTTCAAAACTGACTCAAAATCATGTTTTTCAAACACAGCAATAACAAAATGTTCCTTCACTGTTTCCATAATGATGTGTTCCTCAGACAGAGCTGGGAGACTGGCTTCTTTTTCCCAGCCTCATGCACAAACACTCACTCCCCTTTTTTTAACAGAGTAACGTAATCTTCACGTGTTTAAACCTTCCCCAGCTGCGGTTTTTGTTATGAAACGAGGAAACATGGTGACTGACAAAATGAAATGTTTTGAACCCCCCAAAAAGAGGAAAAATGTGTTTTATATTTGGCCTGTAGGAATTTTCCTTTGGCCGGACACGCCCTGGTTTAAAGCAAAAACGCTCCAGCAAAAACTTCCAGACATCGACAGAGCTCATAAAGCAGATTGAACAATTATTTTACACATTTGCTAACTAATCGACAGAAATTGAGCCACACAAAGTGGAAACTATGCTGTCAGTTTCCAGAATAAAAGCTTTGTGATTTTAGAAACAGCTATTAAACACAAAACCACAGCCAGCAGACGGCTTATGTTAGCTTAAAGTCTGGAAACGTGGGCAGAAAATCCTTCCAACTGGACGACTAAAGCTCATTAATTAACACATTTCAAGTGTTTAATCTTACTAAGTGTCAAAATATTTTCTTTGTCAACATACTCAGCTTTCCTGTTTCTTTCTCCACATCTTAAGATAATCTAAACAGATGCTAATCATACCATGTTCTGTCAAGTTGAAACCCTGAGCACTAATGTATTTTATTGATAGATCAAAATAAAATTGTGCAAAATTGTGAAAGTATAAAGTGTGGCTTGGATTTGTATTCACTATCTGAGCAATTACAGTTTTATCGCCCAATTTACACCCAATCCTACTACCGCCATGTTTTATCATGGAGAGGGTGTTTTTAATGGTTATGTGAAGTGTTTTCTCTGTTAGATGGATGACTGTGCACTCTTTCCATTTTCAGGAACATTGAAAACCACAACATGAAATGTTTTAAACATTAAAGTCAGGACTGGATGCTGCTTCCTGCTGCCTTTTCAAACAGCTTTTTGTTTTGTTTCACAGATTGTTTTGTTGGATTTTTTTCTGCTTTGAGTCATGTTCTATTTAGCAACGTTAGAAAAAAAAGATAAAAAGAAAGAAGAAAAGAAGGAGAGAATGAGGAAGGAGGAAAGAAACAAAAAACAAAAAGGAAAGAAAGAAAGAGAATAATATAAAAAATTACAAAATGAAAGAAAAAAGAATGACAAAAAAAAGTACAAAAAAGAGAAAAAGAAAGAATAAAAAGGAGGATTTAATGACGTAAGGAAAGGAAAAAGAGAAAAAATGACAAAGGACGAAAGAAATGACACCATTTCAGACAGAAAGAAAGGAAGAAAGAAGAAAAAAACAGAAGAAACAAAAACAGAAATAAGGACAAAAAGAAAGAAAGACATACAGAAGGAGAAAAAGGAAACCTTTTAGCTTTCCTACATCTTCGTTCCTTTTTCTTCATGATTTTTTTTCATTAATTCTTTTTATAACAAACCTCTGGTGTCTTTTTACTAATAAACTGACTGGATTTCATTTATGTAGATCAAAGTAAATGGAGTAGAACTTATTTTTTTTTCATTTTCTCCTCTCTTGACATTTACACGCCCCTTTGTGTCGGCCAAACACGTAAAATCCCAAAGAACTCAATTAAATGTTTTTCTTTAAATAAGGAGAATTTGAATATTTCTGCAACCTCTTTCAATTTCCAGAATGGTTTGTTTTCGGTTTTTGATGAATGTTCTTCTGGATTTGATCCAATGTGTGTTCATCCATCCCATCCAGGTTTCTCTTACCTGTAATGGCGTCTTGAATCACGGTGTTTTCCAGGTTTTCACACACCCACTCCCTGCAGCACTTCCCCGGTAAACGGACGAACTGCGGGCTGGGGCAGTCCGGAGTGGAAAGACGGCCCGTCAGCGGACAGGCCGACACGCAGCTGACCCCTCCGCCTCGGCAGTGGCAGTACGAGTCGCAGGACGGCTGGAACGACTGGCCGTTGAGGTACGTGATGCCGTTCACCTTGCAGCTCAAATCCTCGTCACCTGCAGGAAAAACATCAGAAAAGGGGACCTATTATCAAAATTCACATTTAGCATGATTTTTACTTACATTTGGGTCTCAACTGCTACCAAAAACAGCCAAGGTGCTTAAAAAATCACTTAGCTGTTTTTTTGGCACCAAGTTAATGAGCTGTTCCAAAAACAGTTACCTGTCTATGTGATGCACAATGGCTGCTGGAAAAGGCAAGTCTTTTGTTGTTTACTTACCATCCAGAAACCACTTTCTACATTTTTGTTGTGCAGAAGGCTCCACTTCTACTTTTCAAAGATGTACGGTTTGCATTTTTACAGCCATGCGTATCAACTGCTGATAAAATTACACTTTGCATGTCTTGGTTGATTTGCTTCAAACTATTAAATGTTTTTTGCCACATCTTTAAAAAATTGCTCAAAATTTGCATCACAATTGCCTGGAAACATGACCAGCAATAATCAGACAGCTGATGCTTATGAAAAACAAGGCCGTTTATCTTTCACCAGTAGCTTCATTTACTACAAAGTTGAGCAAATTGTGTCACAAAAATACATTTTCTTAATGAAAACACACCAATTTTTGAAAAAAAACAAAACACATTTGTCAATAAAATGTGGGTTTTGTGCTAGAACGATATGCAGTTTTAGTTTATTTTGCAAAACTGCAATAGAAATATTTTTTAATGGAATCAACAACCTGATGTTACTATTGTCGGAAACGACGAAAATGGCAGGAAGTGATAGGAGGATGATGGCGTAGCATATTTTTAATGACTTATCTAGTGAACACACATATCCTTGTGTAATTTTAATTGCATTTAACTGAGGTTTTTCAACATTAGCGAAATATCAACTGAGTTTTGAACCAGTCATGTAATCAGCCACCCTTACTACTGACAAAGACGAAGAAGACGACAGGAAGTGGTGGGAGGATAATAGAGCAGCATTTTTAATGACTTTGTAGTTAACAAACCTGTTCATATGAGGGGCCGTTTAGGACAAAATCTATGTTTTGTCTCTCACACACTACTAAAAACTAATACACACACACAAAATATTAAAATTGCATTTAATGCATTTAATATATATTATTAAAATGTTACACACATATACAATTTTTCTCTCAAACGCATGCATAAAAGACTAAAATTGCACATATAATCTAATAAAATATAGACTCATTTTTTGTATGTGAGAGACATTTTTTGATGTGTGAGACATTTTTGGATGTGTGAGAGTGATGTCACGGAAGAGGCGGGGCATAATTTGGAGATCAGATAGCGCATGCCTTGATAGACAGTTCCGTTAGCTTCAAGTTGGATTTGGGAGCTCCACGGTGTAAGTGGCGTTTAGCTCAATTTTTATGAACGCTAATTTCGGCCAGCCGTTCTCTACAGCGTTAGAGCTGGAGTAAGAGGCCTTAGAACCGGCGTTAGAACCGGCGTTAGAGCCGGAGTAAGCGGCCTTAGAACCGAAATAAGCCCTAAGTGAACCTCCGAGCGCTTGAGGAGAGAGCAGTAGAGAACGTCTGGCCGAAATTAGTGTTCATAAATCGGATCAATCTTCAGCTAAACTACGCGTTAGCTCCGCTGGAGGAGGAAGCGGAGCTAACGCGTTAGCTCAAGTGCTCCTCAAGCGCTCGGAGGTTCACTTAGAGCTCTGACGCCGGAGTAGAGCTCTAAGTGAACCTCCGAGCGCTTGAGGAGAGAACAGTAGAGAACGTCTGGCCGAAATTAGTGTTCATAAATCGGATCAATCTTCAGCTAAACTACGCGTTAGCTCCGCTGGAGGAGGAAGCGGAGCTAACGCGTTAGCTCAAGCGCTCGGAGGTTCACTTAGAGCTCTGACGCCGGAGAAGAGCTCCGGCGTCAGAGCGCTTGAGGAGGGAGCGGTGAACCTCCGAGCGCTTGAGGAGGGAACGGGAGAGAACGGCTGGCCGAAATAAGTGTTCATAAATCGGATTTACCTTGAGCTAAGCGCCGCTTACACCGTGGAGCTCCAATATCCAACTTGAAGCTGACGTCACTGTGGTATCAACGCATGCGCGATCTGATCTCCAAATTATGCCCCGCCTCTTCCGTGACATCACTCTCACGTACAAACATTGAATCTATATTTTATTAGTTTTTATGTGCAATCTTAGTCTTTTATGTATGCGTGTGTGGTATTTTAGTTGTGTGTATGCGCAATTTCAGTATTTTACGTGTGTGAGAGAGAAAAATTGTATGTGTGTGACATTTTAATAGTATATATGTGCAATTTTAATACTGTGTGTGTATTGTGTGTGATATTAGCAGAATAACAGCAACGTTTTGCTAATGGAAACGCAGCTAGTGCAATCCATTACCCTCAAAGGACAGTCATTAAACAAAAAGTGCCAACAGGAGCCATGGAAATAAAAATAAAAACATTTAGTCTTCCTGGAATATCACTGCCACCCCTCGCTGTTTCCTCCCGGCTGCAGACTCTAAACATTCACTGTCTGTGTTGCTCACTCATGCAGATTTGCTCTGTCATTCCTCCCAAGTGTGTCTTACACTCACCCACACACTCTCCAGGGTCTCCAGGGAAGCTGGCGCTGAAGTCACACTGCAGTCCTTTCTGCCTGTCGCAGGGCAGCATCTCTGAGCACGACTCGCCTCGCTGCCGAGCGCACACCTGGCAGCACCTGCAGCCGTCCGGCACCAGAGGGACGCCCGCAGCGCACTGAGGGACAGAGGCAGGGCATAGGCAGGGCCTGTTGCACAGCTGGCACAGAACCTGAAAGGAAAACACGAGAAATGGTGAGGAGGTCCGAGAATGAAATATGCAAAGGATGAAAACAGCCTGAAAGATGCTTCAAAGGAAAAAACATGGAAATATTCAGGGGCTCCATCATAGCTGGAGCAAACATTTAAGGGTTCTACGACGTCGTATAAAAGCAATTTTGTGTAAAGAAAAAAATGGAGTAAATTTTCGCCACAAAAAAACCTAAACCTAACCCAAAATTTTAGATTAAAATCAGAATTTTTTTTTTTTTTTTTACAAAGACAAGGACATTTCTGAGCTGTATAGTGGAATATTTGTGAGAATAAAAGTGAGAAATTTTTAGATTAATCTTAGAAATTTTGTAGAAACAAGGAAATTTCTGACCTCCAGGAGTAGAAAACTTGCATAAAAAAAAACTGGATATTTTGAGATTAACTAAAAAATAAAAAAAATCAACTTTTGAAACTAGAAAATTCTTTACTTTTGGAACCCCAAAAATTTCTGAGTTTTTTTCTTGCAAATTTTAGATTTTTGGAGTTAAAGTTTTTTTCTAAAAAAGTTTTTCAGGTTAATCTCAAATTTTCTGAATCTTTTGTTGTAAATTTACTCTTCTTTTCCTAATGTACTATTGCATGCTGCAGTTCAACAAATCCGGGAAAAAGGGTCAAGATCCAAGTTCTTACAAACAAACAGTAAAGGTAAATAAACTTTTACAACCAAAAGTAACACATACACTCAAATTACATAACGGGTATTTCCGGTGTATGTTGTTTTTCTGTCATTTTTTTCTTTTTTTGGCTTTTGGTCCATTCCTACTAAAGCCTGATCTGAAAAGCCACAGGTCCCAAAATGTAACATGGCTGCTCTACTCTTATAAAACATAATTATTCCTGTAGAAAAGTTATACTTTACATCCTGTTCATGTTAAAAAAAACCTTTGTTTTCAGCTTTTTAATAAGAATTAGTCTGAATTCTGGCTTTGATTACCTAACTGTGTATGGAAGAAGTTAAGCTTTGACTCTCCAGCAGATTTTTCTATCACATTTCCACTTGTTTAAAACTTTTAAAATATTATTCTGAGTGTATGTGGACAGGTTTTGGAAAGGCACATTTATTTGCACAGAGTTATTAAGTTCAATATATATTTGTTGTAATGTAAGAGCAGATTATGTTGTCTTTCCCTTTCTGGAGAGTATTAAAAAGAATTATCAGACTTTTATCCCAGGGAAACAGAAAATCATTGATTAAAAGTCCCAAAACATTCTGATGAACAATTTAATCTGAACAAATATTTTTTACCATCTGATTTTTTTATCTGCATAATAAATTCACTCAAATCGAGTCTAAATGTTTCTATTTTTGAAATCTTTACTAAGATTTGTGGATGATGTCATCTAACAGCTGATGAAAAAATAATGGGGACATTTTTCATACTGGAAGTCAAAGACTAAAGTTTATTGAAAAATATTTTGTTTTCATATCAAAAAATAGGAATTGATACCAGGCTGGATGTTTAGTAGGCAAAATGTTTTGTGCTTTTTATTTACCTCATAATAAACTAAAAGCATTTACAATGTTTCCATGCTAATGATCTGCAAAAAGTTTAAATTCAGAGTGTTGTTGATTTTGTTTGAAAATCAAATGCTCATCCATGATAAAAAATAATCAGCAGATATATGAATTCTACATTAATTATTAACAATATTTAGACTCAATTTGAGTGAAATACCGACCGGACTCTTAAAATAAACATGAATCAAATTAATAAATGAATCACATCTCCACCTAAGTTATTTTCCTGCATTTTCAGGTTTGTAATTTTAAAAATTACAGAAATTTGACCGTATTGTTTTTCCACTTCGTGACAGTTGATTTTAAGTTATAAGTGGATGAGTGTCAGCAGGCCTCACCTGTGTGGCCACATAGAGCAGTGCAGCCAGAGTAATCACACAGCGATCCAGTCGGTCCATTGTGATCCTGGTGCCACTCGGTGTTTCCTGCTGTGTGACGGATGGGAGCCGTTCGCTAAGAGCTCGTTCTCCTGCCTGCTGACATTTATAAAGTCTGGCCTCTGATGTCACTGCTGTGTAAACAGCCTCTGGTCCGGCACCAGAAATGTTTCACATTCCTCCTCCCTGCTGCCCATTTCCACCTCCACATACACACTTGCAGACACACCTCCACCCTGAGTTTTTTCCTTTCCTCATGTGCTTGGTGATTTCAGAGCTTCACTGGAGGAAAAAAATACACCAGCTAACTGGCCTCTTAAGTAACAACCAGGCTTTTATGGCGACAGATGTGATTCAAGTTGAAACTATATTCCAGATGTTTTCACAAAAAGCCGATGAGTCATTTTTGATAAGCGACAGATGTGTGGAACCATAAAAGGGGCAGCAGTATGTGTTTTCCAGGCACATTGTGTCATTTTATAGCATAATCAAGTAACTAAATTGAGTTGTTGTTAAAATTATATAATGCTGTCTGAGACAAAATGCTATTTACAGATAAGAAACCACTTAAAATTATCTCTGATTTTACTTTTTATAGGTATATGTTTGAGTAAAATAAACATTGTTCTTTTATTCTATGAACTACTGACAACATGTCTCCGAACTTCCAAGCAAAAATTTTGTATTTGCAGAAAAAGAAAAATGGTCAAAATAACGAAACGATGTGTTGCTTTCAGAGCACAAATAATGCGAAGACAACAAGTTCATATTCATTTAGAAACAACAATACTAATGCTTTAACTCAGGAAGAGTTCAGAAATCAGTATTTGGTGGAATAACTAGGAGGTTTTCAATGGGGTTCAGTGCAGTGGTCTCAATTTTTTTCCAGAACTGTGTATCAAATACAACTTAAAATAAATTTGACTTTGTGATTTAAAATCTTTAAATTGGACCTCTGTCTCTTTAAAACCTCTGCCTTCAGGAAGTTATCACATCCTCCGTTAATCCTTTAACAAACTGCTAAACACAGTATTTACTGGAAAAATACGCCTTACAAAATGAGAAATGCTAAAACTGACACATAGATAAAGGCAGTTTAGGCCATAAATGCTACCAACTGCTCAGCCGTGTAACTCTAAATAAAAATCAGAACTAATTTAAAGTTTTGGGTGTAGAGTTGTAATAAAAAAGAAAAAGATCTAAATGTTGTGTTTCATGTTGTGTCTTACTACTTATTTAAGCTCCGTTGTTTAATTTGTATCCAGCCACAGGATGTCTAGACGAACGGCAGAAAAAAATGCAGCTTCTGAATCAATCCGTCCATTATGAGGCAGGATTTCAAAGTAACACTAGATTCCTGAATGCCAGGATCAACCATGTTTCCCAGCGTTGGGTGGACTGGAAACCAATCCAGCGAGTTATAAATAGACGCAGACAGACAGTGAGATAGATGAACGTGTTAGCGTAGCAGCAGGATGGACTCCAGGTGGCCGGGAAGCAGGGATGTACTGTAAAAACTCAAATTCAGCTTTCACATTCCTCCACTCGGCCGCATGTTTTCCGTCCACTCTGTGAATGACTGAGGCTGGAAGGATTGCATCGTAATGGATAAGAGCTGTTAAACAGTTTATTCCAAATAACTGAGAGAAAAATGAGACGTTTTCTTTAGTAAATTAGTAATGATGCTGTTCTTCAGAATGAAACCCAGCAACGAGTCAAACGGAAATTAGACCCACTGGCTCTAATCAAGACAGGAGAACAAGATAACACAAACAGACGGGGTCATTTCTACGACAGCATACTGGTAAAAATGTTTAAAATATTACGAGAATAAAGCCATAATTATGAGAATAACGTCAAAAGTTTGAGAACAAAGTCATAAAATATTACAAGAATAAACTTGTACGAGAATAAATTTGTTAAATTGCAAGAACAAAGTCATAATAATAAGAATAAAGTCAATATTTTGAGAATAAATTCATAATATTGTGAAAACAAAGTGATGCAGGAATAAAATCATAATAATAGAATAACGTCATATTATTAAAAAAAGTAAAGTCATAATAATGAGAATAAAGTCAATATTTTGAGAATAAAGTTGTGTTATTACCACTATAAAGTAATATTATGACTCTACTGACATAATACTATGACTATTCTCACATTATTTCAACTTAATTGTCATAATGCTATGGCCCAATTCTTATAACATTATGACTTTATTTCGGTCATTTTATTTTTTAAGTTTTCTTTGTGTGGCCCATTTGATTGACTTTATTAAAGAAGCATGCTAATCATGGAAATCGCCTGACTCTGATATGGCGTAAACATTATTTGAACCTATAAAGGAAGAGTTTTTGAATTCCTTGCTGATTTATAAATGCAAAAACATAAGAAATATATCCTTTCGCTTGTAAATGTCACAGAATCAGTTAAAATCCAAGTGTTGAAAGCAGAACTAACCCTTCAAAATTCATGAGCCCAAATGTCTACCACATGTTTGGACACAAATCTGTCTGAAAACACCAACATGCTGAACTTAAAAATGTTGGAGGACATTGCGTTGCTTCACAGGGAAATCAGACACTAACCAGGATTTCATCAAGGATGAAAATATAATATAACCTTTGACAATTTCAAGGGTTGGAGACCAATTTGTTCATTTGACAGCTGAAACTGAATCCAAACAGCTCCAGACTGAAGTGTCAGCCCAAGACCTGAACAGATTTCCACCAGATTTTCTTCAATTTACCGTCTTAGCAGGACGCATGCTGCCAAACACCTGTCAGGTTTGATGCAGTAGTCTTTTTTTGCTCATCTGGAGCAATTTTTAGCAGATTGAGGAGAATTATCCTTTAAAGCGGCAGCATGAAACTTTTCTACATTTTTTTTTTTTTTTTTACATATTTGTTAAAACTGACACCATGTTGGGACAGTTTGTCATCAGACAAGCAATCTGTGAAAAAATCGATTTCCTCCATCTCCTCCCTGGCCTATTATTGCCGTCTGAAGAAATGCACAACTCCAGACCAAAAACAAACATTCAGAGTCTGGAGGCGGGTCTTAGTGTTGTCAATCAACCTTGTGTATGAGCTGATAGGTGTGCTAACAGTGGAGAAGAAAACTGCTGATCTGCCATCACACTGAACGTGATTTGAGCGTCTTGTTAACATACAAAGTGTATGTGGACAGGCGTTGAGGGCGCATTGCGGCGTTTCGCGCATCTAGAGCTGCACGGTTGAAGAGTTTTGAGCATTCGACTCGCGACAACCAATCAGAGAGACTCGATGTCGCATAGTGGCCTGTAGTTGGTGTCCTGCCAGGAGATGCAGGAACCGATGCGGGTTAGCAGGTCATCAAACTGAGCTCAGGTGAGACAAAAACCTCGTCAGTGCCCAGCTAGCTTGTGAAACTCACCAAACTCACAGCACCTCTGAATTATCTGGGACATTCAAACACGCATCCGACAGCCACATTCTGTTGATTCCAGTAAATAAAACCTAGGCACTCAGTATTTCATCCCCTGTTGGAGAAAAGACTACCGGACTCCAGGCAAAGCGCCAGTAATTTTAAGGATCCTATTGGTCCCCGAAAAACGACAAAAACCCGGACATTATCATGAATCAATAAAATCCTCCCAGGCCGAACTTGAAAACTGGACGTTATACTGTTAACACTTAGCTTTCGTCAACAATTAAGGCGGAAGTGAGAGCGCTGTGCAACGCAAGTAATAAACCGGCCGGAACACGGTGTATTAAATAATAAAATATAATTTAACGAGGCTTCGAGGCAGATAAATTTTCCTCGAGGAATTTTAATAATCGAGGTACTCGAATCACTCGAGGAATCGTTTCAGCCCTGATGTTGTTACAAGAGTAGTGTGCATGAAGTCGGTGTAGCTTAGCCTAGCACCGAATGTCAGCCATGACGAGGAACGGCGGGCGGGACTTCCTTCAGAGGTCCGCACTAGTATTATACTTTCATATCACGGTGAGAGCCGCAATTGGCCCGCGGGCCGCGAGAATAAGACCTCTGGTCTAGAGCTATTTTAATGCATTTGACATGCAAAACGCATATGTTGTGAACACAGCATAAGCCCCGCCTCCTGGATCTGATTGGTTGTTTCTAGTTAGCACTGGGAGCTCTAGGAGAAACCAGAGAAGATTGATCTGTTGCCAGATTATCTGCCTCGCAACATACCGTCACGGCATTGTGCCAGTTTCAAAACGTATGTAAAAAGAAATATTTTTTATAAAAGTTAAATACTTCAGCTTTAATACAAAAATGTCAGATCTGGAGCCCATTTGAAGCAGATGGAGGCTTTTTATGTTTAATAACTGTCAACAGATTAAAATGCCAAATGTTAGTGGTGACACAAACCAATTATCTTTTAATAACCAGGTTTTGCTTTCTGTTTAGTTTTGTGGTAAATAGGACCACATCTGTCTGCTGACCTTTACTCAAAAATCTGCTTTAATTTTTATTAAACTTGGCTAAATATAGCGAGAGTGATTTAAATCCTTCTCTTGAAAATGGATTAAATGTTTTTCTTTCTTTTAGTCGAGCCCAAAAGAATTAGCTAACCGGATAATAATGTACAAAACTCTTTTAAAGTTTTAAAGCTACAATAAAAATGTCCTTTCCCATAAAAAACAGACCTATTTATTGATTTAATTAAAATACTGGGTAATTTATTGATGTGTTTGAAAAAAATAATAATAATAAGATAAACAGTTTTTTGCCAGTTTAAGCTGCAGTGTGAATTTCATTTATTTATTTTTAGAAAAAAAAAACATTAAATTTTCCTTCCAGTGTATGGAAACCAGTGAATATATTCCACTCTCTGTCTGTAGGCAATAAAAAGACATGACTTCAGCGTCGTTAGTTACATAAAAATGTAAGAAAAGTAAACAAAGATAATTGAACAATGGAACAAAAACAAACTTTCCCTGAAATGCTGGTGGCTGTTGTATAGGAAAAACTGTGAAGGTTCAGAAATAATACAAGAATGAACTAACAGCAAAAGGCCTTTTATAAAAACTGAAATGTTGACATTTCTTCATCTTTCATCTGCAACTTTACGCTGATCCGTTTGTGGAAAATAAGCCCAGTTAACTTTGTTCTTAGTCTGAAAATGTGTTTTTGTCTGCTGACCATTTCTGACCTCGACAAGCCCAGACAAAGTTTGACTGTTCCAGTGTGCGGCTCTAACCAGTGCCAGGAGTGACTCAGAATAACCAGCCACTACAACCCAAATCTTCTTCCAGCACAATATTTGACACACGTTGAACAAAATGCAGAGTAGCTCCCGATGCATGTGCTGCTGGTTGCTGTCTGAGGTTTTTAGCTCCACGTGTTGCTGAAAGATTCCCGTCATGAAAAGGTAATCCTTCCCTGCTGGATGAGTCAGGTAGAAAAAAAAATAATGTGAGATGTTTACTTACGATGTTCATGGTCATGCTGGCTTATCCTTCCAGTAAAGTAGGGGGATGATCCATAATTTCCTGGTCGTTACTGATCATTTCCGTCTGAAAACAGGTTTGGAGGAAATTGAATTCTCATTTTTATCCAAGTTATTAGACCATAAATCTGAATTTAGACCTGATATAGTTGCTCAAAACGACCACACTATCTTAAAATATAAAAGAGAAGTGACACTTGAAAGGGGACCTATTAAGCAAAAGTCACATGTTGAATTTTTTTGTCCTTCGATTTGGGTTTGCACTGGTTTTAAAAGCAGCTAAATGCTAAAAAAAAACACCCAGCTGGTTTTTGGAAATGAGTTCATTTTGTTTTATTTTTTAATTTAAAAATAACTCTGCCCGTTACCAAGCAACCCCAGCGGAACTATGCCCTAGCAACCCCAGCGGAAGTCTGCCCGCTACCTAGCAACCCCAGCGGAACTCTGCCCGTTACCTAGCAACCCCAGCGGAACTCTGCCCGTTACCTAGCAACCCCAGCGGAACTCTGCCCGTTACCTAGCAACCCCAGGCAAGTTTCAGCAAGTTTGATCAGCTTGTTTTACTTTTGTATTAGCCACTTCAGCTTTTCAAAGATGTACGGTTGTATAATTGCACATCTGTGTGCAGCCATTTTCATGTGAAAGTGCAAAAGTTGAGTTGGGGGCGTGGCCAGCAGCAGTTTATTTGGATTTAAAGTGACAAGATCCCCTAAAACAGCTCATTCTGAAAGAAGCTCATAATAGGCAGAAGTGAGCAGACAAAAAATTCATCATATAAGAATCATTTTCTGCATTATTATGATTTTAAATCTCACAATTATGACTTTCTATTTCATAATTATGACTGTGAATCTCATAGTTATGACTTTGAAAGTGAAAATCTTGACGTTATATCTCATAATTATGGATAAATGTCATAATTATGCCTTTCAGTTTCATAATTACGGCTTTAAAGCTCATAATGATGACTTTCTATCTCATAATTATGACTTAAAGGACAAAATTATCATGATTTGCGGTATGTAGTGGTGAGGTAAATGTGGTGGACCTAGGTTGTAGTGAATAATGGTTATTTAATGATGAAGGTACAGAAAATCCCAAAATCCAGGCAGCAGAGGTGAGCAAAATGCTAGGAGCTCAATCTCTGGTAGCAACTGGTATTTGGCAAAGACGACGACACGACATTAGACAAGGACCCGACAAGAAAACACGGACACAGGTGGGATTAAACACACAAGGGAGTAATAAAGGGAACAGGACACCACTGGGATCAATCAAGGGGTAGACAGAACAACACAGAGACTCAACTGAACACAGAAACCTAAATAAACACACAGAAAAACCAAATCCTCACAAAAATGAAGAGTTTTTATCTCACAATTATGACTTCATATCCCATATTTGACTTTTTGTCTCATAATTAAGACTAAATCTCATAATTATGACTTTCTATCACATAATTATAACTTTAAATCTCAAAATTATGACTTAATCAAAATTATGACTTTATATCTTGTAATTATGGCTAAATTTTATAATTATGCCTTTGTTTTTATAATTATGACTCTAAAGCACAAAATGATTACTTTTATCATTATAACTACAAATCTCATAAATATGACTTTGAAAGTCGAAATTTTGACTTTCTGATGGGCATAAATCTTTTCTTTCATGGCAGGAATGGGCTGCCATATGTAAGTGATCAAAACATGGCCAAAATCTAGAAGTGAGCCCTGATTAAAAGCAGCCTCACCTTTCAGCCAGAAACTAAATACAGCAATCACAGAAATGCCACAAACTGAAAGTCCAAAAGCGTTCTGGCGTAGACATGACAAACCACAAAGTGGAAACTGTAACAGCAAGGAATTTGGAGATTTGATTCAGAACGATAACATGACTAATGTGTCAAGATGCGGTCCAGATGTGAGCCGCCGGTGGGAAATACACACACACACACACACGCACCCACACCCACACACAGACCTAACATGGAGGTTTCCAAATGGGATTTTTCATACAGCTGCCAAAATGTTTTCCATAAAAATTTCACCTGGATTCCAGTCATTCCTGCCCGATGTGTGAAAGTCCCAAGGTGTTGCCAGGGAAACATCCGGAGCGGACAATACGGACACCATCCTGTCCAAAGGTTGCCTCTTGACCTTCACAGGTGAAAGATCGCTTCCTGTGTCTACAGATACCATTCACTCCTAGTGACAGCTGCATAGACGAAGGTGGAGAGGCAAATGTCTAAATAAGATCAGCTGCAGAAATAACTAACATAGACGTTTTCAAACTTTTTGTCGCAGGTCAAAAAAATCCCCAAATCAAGCAAATAAAGTAGCCCAATTTTTATTTATTTATTTTTTTTAATGGATATTTCAAAAAGGTCTAAAACTTGAAAGGGACTATAACAGAGGTGTATTAAGGCCATTTTAGACAGAAAAAAAAAAGGACAGAGTAAATTTCTGCCAAAAAACTCAGAAATTTAGTATCCAACTTCACTTTACCTAGACAACAAGTCTAAGATTCAAAGACTGTTTGCACTGAAGTGACCCAATTCAGATTTTTTGTCAAATCGGATTTTTTTGGCGAGATCGTTCACACTATGTGTGCTCTCCAGTGTGAACTGCAAACGACCTGAAAGTGTCCCGCATGCGCAGTAGAGGGAGGAATAACGTCACATATACCAACCACCACAAAAAAATAGAAAAAGTTCTCAGTGTTTGCGGAAGTAAACACGGATGCTAACCGTGGAGCATAGCTTACGATTATGAACTTGTTGTGTCCGACCGGAGCCAGCATGTTATCAAATTAATCCTTATCATAGTCCTGCTCGGGCGTGTCAGGACACAGAATAGTGACGGTTGTCGAGTATCAATGACGTTCCAGTCGCTTGGATGAGACCTGGATGTTAGGTCACATTTGAATCAGATATATGTTGGATATCCAAGTGGCTTGGATCGCATTCAAAGAAAATCCGATCTGTGTTGTTCAGACTGTCATGAAAAGATCAGATACAGGCCGCATTACGCCAAAAATTCTGAATTGGGTCACTTCAGGGCGCAGTGTGGACACAACCTTAGAATCAGCTTCTTTTATTCATGGGAATTAGTTTTGCAGCATTAAAGCTTCATTACTCACTGTTGGCCTGGGCTGAACTCATGAAGCTAACTCAGATATGTTGCTGTCTCTCTGGGCTTCATCCTGGCCTCGCAGGTTTCTGAAGTGTTTGTGGAGAGTTTATTGAAGCGGCAGAGAGTGAAAATATCCTGAGTTTGTTGACACACCTAAACCAACAGCGAATCCATTTCTAGCTTCACTTTCTAAAAATAAAACAAAACAAATAAACAAGAAACAACCGGTCAATTCAGGAGCAAAACTCCATCTGTGCAGAGTAAACAGTGAGAGCGTTTTCAGCGGAGACAGGTGCCAACTTCACTTACAGGAGAGACAAAATCCACAGACACCGTAGAGATCTGAGGCAAAGGAAGGTCACTTTAATCACAAACACGGCTCAAAATGAAAAACATTCAAGAACGAATGAAGGAGAAGCCTACAAAATACAGCTTCAGTAAGTTATTCTTCAGATTTCATCCCACATGCATCACTGGCGTATTCAAAAATCTTCCAGCAACAACACAAACAGTGATTTGATTTTACAGAAAACTGAGTTTGAATGAGTGCAGATGTGAGATAAACAGTGTGAGAAACGCCAGAGCTCTGCAGAACTGAATTACGGGTGGAAAAATGCTGCAGCCGCTGAATGCGTGGGAAAGTCAGAAAGCAGTTTGTAACTGCTAGCTTTTGTGAGAGAAAATGAAAGATGATATTATATCCATCCACAAAGCTTGGAGAGTGACTTTTGCCTGGTTCAGAGTTCTGTGAGAGAAATAAAGAGAAAAAGAAAAGTTTATCTTGTTTAACGAAGAGGAGGTTCACATTGGGAGCTGTAATCAAACTGTTTTTTATCTGGTTTTATACATATAATTGTATTAAATTTAAGTTTAAATTTAATACAAAAATTTATTAAACCTAATTTAATTAGGTTTAGATAGGTCGCCCTCTGGCGGTAAACTTTAATATAACATGGAAGTTTTAATATGTTTCAGTTTTTGGGTTCAGGATGTTTTAGTTCCTGGTTTAAAGTTGTATTTCAGCCTCACACGTTGTTTACTTTCTAAAAGTACAAATTTCTAGTGGACATTGGACAACATTATCTGTAGATGCAAATAAAAGAGACATTTAGCAGGATCTTATATTTATTTTGACTTCTATTTCACTTCAACCAAATATATCTCATGTATTATCACACCAATATTTTTTATTGTTTTATTGCTTAAGTCTCTGGTTATCCCGTTGCTTGTAAACCTTTTCCGACCATACTTTTTCCTTCCACTCAATTTTCCATTAATCAGAAGACAACATTCCTCCTTCCTCGCTGTTAAATTGGATTTCTGCTTTTAGAAATTAATTTTAGCTGTTGATCTTTGAGAAGGCAAATTTACATTACTACTCCATTATCAATATATTATTATATATTATTATACAATATTATTATCTATCTGAATAACTATCTTCCAGCAAAATTTATAATGACATGCCTAATCACTGTGTGTAATAAATAAATCTATATAGAATACCAATTTCTTCTTTTTAAACAGAGATGCAAAAACAAATAAACTTTTCAATAATATTCTAATTTATTTACTTGTTTATATAAAATCAGAAGTCAACAAACGGATCAACTTCATACACGAAAAAAAAATAAGCTGGTATGAAACATGTCAGAGAAGCACGCAAAATTTATCATAAAGTAAACATTGAATAGTCACTCAAATTTGATCAGTTAGATGATAAATTTCTTTACTTTTTTCCTTCAAAATGCCTTTGAAACATGTCTGAAAAAAGTAAGAAAACAACTACAAATAGTAAAGTCACAAAACACAACAGAATAATAATAATACTCCATTTTATCAATGAAGCCCTCCATAAGTAAATTTAAAGCTCAGATTTGTAAATATATGACTTAATAATGAATTAATAATAAATTTATAGATCTCAAAGGGCTCATACTGTTTGTGTCACTGTTAAAATCTTCGGCCTTGACAAATTTAGTGGATATTTGGCGCCGCCTGCTGGAGGAAAGTAACATACTTTTTCCAGCATTTTTCCTGTTAGGTTTTAATCAGCACTTCCTTCAGAAATCTAAACTGCTAAGGTATTTTATCAGAAGAACTGTTCTCAAAATAGTTTTCCATAAATTAAAACATCCTTATGTTTTTATTAATTCGCTGGTTGCTGTGGAGTGTAGGGAAAAAGGAAGTAGTTATGATCTTTTTAAAATATAAAAAGAACATAAATTACAGGTTTCCTTATTTTTCTGAAAGTTTAATTATTATTTTAAATGTTGCAAATATTTTGCAATCTCCACATCTATGTATTTGTCAATCGTGCTGAGACTTCCTTCATTTTCTCATGCAACACTTCCTCCTTAAACGTGATTTTATCTTGTTTTGGCGAGTGAAAATGACACGGCATGTCTTATGTTTGGTAGAGCCTTAGCTGTTTGCTCACTATTGAGCAACTACTGAATGTTTGTGCAGTGGATAAACAATCAGCCGGGGAGGAAATATGTGTTTCTCCATTACTAATGTGCTAATGTGAGCATCTCTTGTAAATAAACAGGTTTAGTTTTAGCATTGAGTCAGTGGTGAAATAAACACATCAGTCTGGGAGTTTCCCAACAAGTTGCTTCATTTCTTATATTCCTGTAAATCCTTGAACAATTTATTTCTCTGTATTAGCTTCTGCTTTTGCATAAAAAAGGAAAGAAAAAGCAAACAACTTCACAAGCTATTAAGTTTAAGATGTGTTGAGTTTGTTTTAGCTTCGAAATTTGCTAAAAACTCTCCAAACATGTGTTATATATATATATATATATATATATATATATATATATATATATATATATATA
>CAEGAE010084940.1:0-16101 GCA_903067095.1 Girardinus metallicus
TCATGCTGGTGGGGAACAAGAGCGACCTCCGCCACCTCAGGGCCGTGCCCACCGACGAGGCTCGAGCCTTCGCGGGTAAATGACGGCGGGTGTCGCGGCGGAACGAGCACGACCGAGCCGTGCAGAGATAATTCAAAAATGTGCCCCTCTTTCTCTCTCCCTACGTCAGAAAAGAACACCCTGTCGTTCATCGAGACGTCGGCGCTGGACTCGACAAACGTAGAAGAGGCGTTCAAGAACATTTTAACAGGTGGGAGAAGCGAGACTCTGCTGATTTGTCTCCGGAAGGGTTGAGAGAAAATGAATCGGATATATTCGAATTTGACAAAGTATAAATGTGACATACATGTTGAGATAAGGAGGTTTTACTCATTTAGTCGGACTCAGCAAGGCAACGTGTTTTAAAAATGCGGAGATAAGCAGGTTTAACATTGGGCTGTATCAAACTTTGCTGAGGAGAAAACTCAGTCGAAGTGTTTTCTCATCTACTCCTCAAGCGCGTTTTCCCCCCAAGGTCTATTTTTGTGATTAATAATGCATGAGATGCTTTCAGTGGGTGATCAGGTTCTGCTGCAGTGAAGAGAACCAAGAAAAGAAAATATAAGTAGATAAAAATGCAGAATATGGTTTGATAAGTCAGATGTGAATGTGCTGGAAGTAAAGCTTCCTGGTTATAATATGGAGTAATCCTCTGCATATTCATTTGGTAAAAAGATGACTGTGTAGTTCAAAACAAAAGCGCCTGTGTTTTTGTCCTGACTGAAATGAAGAATCTGATTTTACGCGATGAATCGTTTATTGAAATAATCTTCAACTAATTTAGCAATCGATTAATCGTTAACTGGAGTATACATACTCAAAGAAAGGCCATTTTCTTGGAAAAAAAAAACAAAAAACACTCAACATATTCAGAACCAAACCTGGAAAAGAATAGATACATTTTGCATTTTGGATTAAAAAAAAAACTTCTTTGTCTGAATGTTCCTAGAACTCATCAAGTTTCAGTTTTTAACCAGGACAGCAGAATAATTTGCTTTCAGAAACATTTGAACCATTGCTTTTGAGCAGCTGTCCAAATAATAATCAATTAAACCAGTTCAGCCACACACTGTATTGGTGTTAAGTCAAGCAGAAAGGGTTGAGCTTTTCACACGTTGAGGCTAGAAGTGTTTTTTTTTTAGCTGCAGACGCATCATTGACAGATGAAGTGTTCTCTAAAGGAATGCTGTTGTTTCGTATTAGTTAATAAAATGTTTATTTGCTCATTTAAAAAGGAAATTGAATGATTATTTGAACTATTTATATCCATACTTTAATGTATTTCTAATATTGTTTAAAAAAAACTTAAAAGAAAAATCTGCAGAATGTCTTTTTGTTTTTTTTGTTCTTGTCAAAAAACAACTTAAGGCTGCAACTTAATATTTTAAGTTGCAGCCTTAAAATATTAAGGCTGCAACTAGCCTTAATATCTTAAGGCTAGTTGCAGCCTTAAAATATTTTCACAACTAAGGAAAAGTTGTAAAACTTTACTGAAATGTACCCGGACTCGGGTGGCCTTTCCTTTCCCATGCATGAGCATTACGTTATGTTTTTATGTTTTTCTTTCCCTGCTTTTCTTCCATCTCCAGAAATTTACCGCATCGTGTCACAGAAGCAGATAGCCGACAGATCTGCGCACGACGAGTCTCCGGGCAACAACGTAGTAGACATAAGCGTCCCACCGACGACCGACGGCCAGAAGGGCAACAAACTGCAGTGCTGTCAAAGCCTGTGACGCTCAGCCTGAAGACACTCGTCCTCCATCTCTTCCTCCTCCTCTTCATCACGCCACCAGTGCACTTTTATTTCCCACGTATCTCCCTTTCAAAGTCAGCTCCTTCTTTTTCTTTATCTCGCTCCATTTTCTTCTCTTTTTTTTTTTTTTTTTGGCACTTTTTCTGAATCCGTTTCATTTTATTTTGTAGGAGTTCTTTCAAAGTCACTTGTTGCTCTTCTCTCCCACCATGAGGGATTTATTTCAGAAGCCTTTCATGTCCATGGATCAGCCGGCCGAGTCAGAGTGAGGGTCCCTGCCAGGCAGGAAGGAGGCCGCTGCCGTCAGGCACAGCGAGGTTAGGAAATACATTTCAGCGGTTGCCAGTAGGTGGTGCTGTGCAAAAACGAACTAACTAGAGTTACTCCAGCCTGACGAAGCTGTATTATGTATTTGACGGTGTGCTTCTTCTGTCATCATGCCAAAAATATTCTCACTAAGTATTTATTGAAGAAAAGTTGGTTTCGTTTGTCATTGTCTTACTTTCAGGTGAAGAACTGTGTAAATTTACAATAAAACTCTTGACTGAAGCACTTTGTCGGATGTTGTGTGTCCTTTCTGAAAAACATTTATTGCTTTAATCCATTTTCTAACACCCTTGTCCCTTAGTGGGGTCGGGAGGGTTGCTGGTGTCTATCTCCAGCCACGTTCCGGGTGAGAGGCGGGGTCACCCTGGACAGGTCACCAGTCTGTCGCAGAGCAACACAAAGACAAACAGGACAAACAACCATTCACACACACACTCACACCCAGGGAGAATTTAGAGAGACCTATTAACCTGACAGTCATGTTTTTGGAGTGTGGGAGGAAGCCGGAGTACCAGGAGAGAACCCACCATGCACAGGGAGAAAATCCAGAAAGACCCCGGGCTCAGAATCGAACCCAGAACCTTCTTGCTGCAAGGCAACAGTGCTTCTTGCTTTAATGGAAATTATAAATAAGTTATAGAGCAGGCCAACCTTAAAATGAGAGGTTAGTATTTTATTGTTGAACCGTGGATGATGGTAAAAGCACTGAAATAACAGTATTTGGTCAAAAGCTCAATCTTTTTTCCATTAGGACTGTATTGGTTATTGCACCAGTGCACTTTTTATTACAGTTTTCGCTCTAAGGAAAACAAAATTACCTGGGCAGACTTCCAAAACACTGATGTGTCCGAGTATGTTTAGTGCAAAACATAAAACTAATCCCAGGTTAGTTTGATGGCGAGAGCAGCTTGTGAATCATCTTCCTGGCATTTTTAAAAGCAGTTCAAACGCTTTCCTGTGCAGTAAACAAAGAGCTGACTTTTCAGAAGTTAAGTCAGAAGTGAAAAGAGGAAAAACACAATTTAGAGGTCTCTTGCTCTCTCTCGCTGGGTAAGTAAAACATGTCATAAAAATCTGAACTAACAGTACCTCGCTAAAGGATTCCTAAGGCTATAGAAAAATGCACCAAGCAAAACTTTTCCACATGTTCCTCTGCATAAAATCCGGTTGTTCTTTGAATGTGTTGGTGGATTATTGGAGAACGTTTTGAAAGAAAGAAACGCAGCAGAGTTTTGGACAAGTTCAAACCACTGTTAGATCATAAAATAATATATCTCACAATTCAGCTGGATCCATCATCTGAAAAGGAAAGAGAACAGCACAGCTTCAAACCTACAAAAACACATCCGCCCTTTTTCGCAAGATATGGGCCAAAATGATTAACTCAAGACTACTTGCAGGCCAAAAAAAATTTTTATCTTCAAAAATAAAATAAAGAAGTTTTTTGAGAATATTTTCCTCTCTCAGCAATAAACTAAGCAAACTTTATACAAACTTAAACAGTCAAATATTTTTGTAGGAAAAGACTGTGTAGTTCATCGCAGATCCAAAACTTCAAAAGCATCTCGCATGTTTTAAATTAAAAGAAAGGCAAACGCTTTACTCGTTTATTCTCGGGCTCGGTTAATGAAGACTGAAAAAGATTTAGATTCTTTTTTTTTTTTAAAGCAATAAAAACATGATATATATAACCGTTTGAAAACACTTGGTGTATTTGGCCAGGTTTTAATAAGGTAATTAAAAGCAGATTTGGGTGCAAAAGACGACGGATCGACGTGGTTCTATGGAGATTAACAGGAAAGCAGAAAACTTGGTTATTAAAAGATGAACACTTTGTGTTTTATTCAACATTTTTGAGATTTTCTTTTGTGGGTCACAAACAGAAACCCAAACGGTCAATATATTACTTAAGAGGACCATTTAAAACACAAGCACCAGTGGGGTGAAGAAGCTCAGCAAAGCTTGTGTGAAGTTTGTGTGTTTTTAAAGTGATAAAAGCTAAAAGTTTAAAAGCAGTTTTTATAGACTAGAAATTTTGCTCACATATCAAGTCAGAAGTTTAACTTTTTTCATTTAAAATTGACCTTCTCAAGGAAAGGGGAAAAATCTGAGTAAATATTTGAGGGTTTAGAGAACAATGTATCAAAGTAGCCTGAGAAGATACAGAAATGTTTTTTTCCCCTCGTTTGATTTTGTTTTGTACCTCTTGCCATCGACAGCAGCAGCAAATCTAATACTTTGAACTCCAACTAAGGAGCTTATGCAGAGGGCTGAATGAGTAGATGCGACTGATTTTATAGTAAAACCCGAGATTAGCGGTTTGTTTTCCATCGGGATTAGCGAACAGACGACCCCTCCTTCCCTCACCTCTCTGCCGGAGTTAAAGGATGAGATGTAAACAAGCTTACGAAGATGCTTTTGCTAGAAGCACAACAACACGACCGGCTAATGATCACAGGCGACACTTCCTAGATCAATACCCACGCAGCATTTATTATTACATTTTAGCAAACAATTCTTGGCTGGTTGAAGGTACCAGGATTTTTAAAAAGACATCCTGTGATGCATCAGAAAACAACATAATATTATAAACAAAGAACTGCAACTCAACCTATGGAGTACAAACAATCCTGCCTCTTTAAAAACAAAAAAAAAAACAAACAGGACAGAAGTGTTAGAAAAAAAAAAAAAAAAAAGACATTTACATTATTTACAATCTCTTGGGTGACATTTTATGGGTTGAATACACAGATTGACCACAGCGCAGAGAGACGCTTTATGGGAGTGGGTGATGATTTTTACATCTCTATGGCAACACTGTAGCCAAAATGGGGGCAGTTTTGCATAATTTTAAAAGCACTTAATACAAGAAAAGTCGATCCATTTCTTTGTTGCTCAACAGACTGGTAGCCGCTGGTGTTTACGATGAGTAGGAAATCACAGCCACGATCCAGTGAAGTCTCAGCGAGGATATTAAATGCATTTTTTAAATATATCAAATACTTTTCCTGGCTGAAGCTAGTGTAAACATTATTGGAATATATATATGTGTAAAAAGTAATAATCGAATACCCTTAACACGCTTTTGTCTTATACAAAATCTCCAACAGAAGCAGTTTGTGGCACAAGTTCACATCCTGAAAATCTAAGAGGTGGAAATATAAGACCGTTTCATCCGCCCGGTTACTGTGTACTTAGTGTTTAAAACCAAGCTATCCATCCTGAAACTGCAACTCCGCTGCGCTTGGAAAAATAGATCCATGTACAATGTAAACATGCATGGTCACTTATGTGACAATAGCAAGCTAGGAAGTCTGGTCTAGGTGTAGGAAAGATATCATCTTGATAAAAACTGGGATTTATGGCATAAACTTTACTTGATGTTTAAAACCTGACAGCTTGGTTGAGATTTTTTTTACTGCTGTTTGGACATATTTTTGGTTTCATGGGTGCTTCAATAAATATCAAAAATGTTTAAATTAGCTGTAAAATACCGGCAGTGGACGCATCAGCCCATGTCACAACAGGACATTTTTATTTTTAAGGCATTGTGTTTGTGAAGCTTTGACAAATGGGTGATAGACACACTGCCAAAAAAAAAAAAAAAAAGACGGATGAATTTTTGTATATATATATATATATATATATATATATATATATTTATCCTTATTAAATGGAATACCACAAAATATTGTAATATCAAGCTAAGTTTATAGTTGACGTATCGAACTGGGCATGAGAGGGCGCGCGCTAATCACGCCAACTGGACGATTTGGAGGGTGTTCTTGTGGAGCAGCTCCGCCTGCACTGGCATTTATATGATCCCTCTAGAGCAGATGTGTCAAACTCGAGCTTTTTATGCGGCCCGCTAGACTCCAAATTACATCAATAAATCCCTCCAGTTTTTCATGAATCCTCAAAATTCACACAAAAATTTACATGTTGTTTTTGACTTTACTGCAATTTTCTTTCTCAAAATTGATCAAAAACATTGAGTTTAAGTGACTGCTGCCTCAGCCTTACTTGATGTCAAGTAAGAAAAAGTTACATTTAAGATCATACATATCATAAAAAATTCCTTACAAATGTTTCTAAATTAGCATCACAAAATTTGTGGCTTTCATTACAAAAAGCCCCCCAAAAAAACTATCAAAACCTGGAGAGACATCCATTTGTTAATATTTTAACAGTTTAGTGGGTTTTATCAATGCATTCTGGCACAACCGGCCCCTTAAGAACATCCAGATTTTTGATACGGCCCAAAATGAAACAGAGTTTGACACTCCTGCTGTAGCAGGCTCGCATTCGGAGAACACTGCACCAAGGTAGGCGTCCACAACCACTAGTCTGACCATCCCAAAACTGATTGCTACAGCTATGTTGAACTCCAAACCTAGAGTACGCTTCTGCAATACTCTAGGTTTTTTAACAATACCTGTGCATGTTAGTATCCTTGTTTACAGCAAAAGCCTCAATTTCCACAGTGTTGTTATTGCACAATCTCATGTTACACAGTCATCCCTTTCTAGACCACAAGTAAAAAAACAAAACTGCCGCAATGAAAAATCTAAGTCACGCGTTTAAACTCAATCTGCATAATCAACATCTGGGTTGTGAAGTATAAATCAAATACTGGAGGTTTTTTTCCCAAACCTGCTCCAGTCACAGTAATATGAGAGCAAACTCGTACGGCAGTGAGTTGTAAACGACAGAGCAGGTTAATACACGTCAACACAAAACACCCCGCTAAGGGTGCAGTTACCGTTTTCGTCACACTGAGAAATCATTCTGCAGAGCCTTGCAAAAGGTTTCCTTTAAATACTGTTAAGACGTTACACAGTTACACACTGGGCGTCTTTTCATGGCAGCTGGTTACACTTTTATGCAGGGCTATCACAAATGTGAATTACATTTTTCAGAGTTTTGTTCACAACTGAGGGTTAATTTGAGGTTATGCCTGAATGTGCAACACTTCAGGGTGTGAATACTTTTGTAAGAGAGGTTGGGGGACAATTACGGAAATCCATTTATGGTTAGCAGAACCCCTCATCATCCTCACATCCGTCATGATTAGTCAGAAAACATGTATGCTTCTGAACATCACGTGCTGTCCCTCAGTCATTTCTATCTTGTTTTTTTGCATAAACATGACCAAACGTCCAGTGATAAAAAACCCCAGAAGGACTCGATTTAAATGCGTTCCTGCAGAACGCATTTGTAAGATGGAGTGAAAAAATATGCAAAAAAGGAAGAAAGCGATATAAAGTTAAACAAATTTAAAGAAAAAAAAAAAAAAAGCCCAGAAGTGCTTCTCTGAAGTCCAGCCAACAAACGTGACGCAAGCTTCCCACATGTCTCCATCTGCTCTCATACTATACTCTCACTGGCAGACTTCTTCAGTTTGTTAGAGAGCAAGGAATGCTGGGAAGAGCTGGACTCCTTGGCTTCGGGAATGAGAAGACGCACTTTCTGATTTGTTCTTCTCCACTCGGAGTAGAGCTGACAGTGGTAGCGGAAAGAGACCTGGCGGATGGAAACGTGGAAGAGACGTCAGCAAAGGCGCGAGGAATTTTTTTTTTTGCAGCTGGTTCTGCGTCGGGAGTTATGCTCACCAGGGTCCAGAGGACGTAGATGGTGAAGAGGGCGATGGTGAGCGCGATGAGGCCCACGGCCTGCAGCCAGCTGCCCATGTGAAGGTGGTCCTGAGCCCCCCTCAGGCACAGCCAGCCGGAGATCGCCGCGAGCGGCGTGATGAAGAGGAAGCACACCATGTCGCAGAACAGCGTCCGCTTTTCGTTACGAGGGCCGGGGTCCTGCAGCCACTGCGGAGCGGGGAGGTGAAAGGTCAAAAACGAGAGTGGAAGAAAAGTGAGATTGCAGATCTTCAAGCGTAAAGTTCCCCGCAAAGGTGTTCACACCCCTATGGAGATTTTCTCATCACCTAAACAACCACAAACTTACTTTAGTGATGTGCAATTGTAAAAATAAGACACGACTGAACAATACAAAACATTTAGATTTAAAAATTGATCTTTACAGACACTCTACAGTCAGCCTGACTAAACCTGACTTATCTCACAGAGAGAAAAACAGGGAAATTTCAAGCATGCAGAGACGAGGTTACTTCTAAAACCTGAGAATAAAATGACAGCGAAAAGTGGAGCTGAATTCAAAATGCACGCTACATTTTTCACACTTATTTGAGCTGAAGTATGACAAAAACGTTGGGGAAAAAAAGTGCGAGTATGAAAACTTTTGCAAGGCCAACGAATGCGACGAGAAAGAGAAGACGGATGCAGACGACGGTTACCTCTGTGAGCGGCTTGGGTCGCCTCTCGATGCTGAACTCTGTGTGACAGAGCTCGCAGTAGCTGGTGTTGGACGACGACAGCCACTTCTCCAGGCAGCTCTTGTGCACCGTGCCCAGCGTGCCCGTGCAGTCACACGGGGACAGGAGACCCTCGCTGCTGCCCCCCTCGTGGCAAATGCGGCAGATGGGACCGTCGCTGATGCAAACGGACAACATTCGTTCAAACACAACTCCTCCTGAATCCGGAGGAAACCGTTTGTCGCCATTTTGAGATGCGTGACAAGTCCGGGTCTCACCTTTGTACGCTCATGGGTTTGAGCATGGAGGACAGCAGCCGCCCTTCTAGCGCCGTGACCTGAGTGACGTAGAGGGCCTGGCATCCTTCGCCGCCCGCCTCCTCGACAATCTTCCACATGCCCGCCGTGCCGGCACAGTCGCAGAGGGAGCCGGGAAGGTGGCAGCACCCGCCTGTCGTCATGGTCGCCTCGTCTGCCACGTCCAGACGCTGGCCGTACAGGCAGAAGCGATGGCGTCGAGGGTTGTGGGCGCCGGATGGTCCGAGGATGGGGAATAACAATGAGAGCGAACGCCTGCGGCTTTCCACCAGGGAACAATGCCTCTACAGAGAAGCAGACATGCAGAACAAAAAAAAATTATTAATTCAGTCTGAAAAGGAAAAAAAAAGTCCTGCTCTTTCTCAGCGGAAGACATATTTAAAAAGAGGAGCTAAACTAATCAGAAAAAAAAAAGACAGTAATATATTGTTCTCAAATGCACCAGATTTATACGTCTCACACTTAAATGTCACTGAAAATGTCACTGATTCCAGAAACTGAAACTAATTTACTGTATAGAAGAGTGAAATATTTTACATCTTTATTTCTTGTTGTCAATTAGGACAGTGAAAACCCAACATTCAGTGTGTCTGGAAATTAGAGGTTATATAATTATAAAAAGTGTTTTTTTTTTGTGTTTTTTTTTAAACAGAAATGTCAGGACTCTCATAGGTGTGTTCATTTCTATTCACTCAATATTTGGTTGGGCCTCTTTTCGCATGAGTTACTGCATCAGGGGCGAGATGCCAAGCTGGAAAATGAAATCGGCGTCTCAACAAAGCAGAAGGAAGCATGATGTCCTCTAGGATTTCCTGGCAGGTGGCTGCGTCGACTGTGGACTTGATAAAAACGCAGTTGGCCAACACCGCATTGACCACAACTCATCACCGACTGTGGAAACGTCACACTGGACTTCAAGAAACATGGAGTCCACGCCGCGCCACTCTTCCCCTTTCATTTGGATCTTGGTTTCCAAATGAAATACAAACTTGACTTTCCTCTGAAAACTGAACCGCCGAGCAACAATTAAAATTTTTCTTCTCAGTTCAGGTAAGACACTTCTGATTTTCTTTCTGGCTCACGAGTGGCTTGACAAATGGGACATTTGTAATGTGTGTGCAAGAGTCATTTGAGCATTGAGTTCCTGAATGGATTTTGCTCCTTTTGCCGGTACACCTTTCCTACCACTGAACTTTCTATGAATACGTTTTTATACGCAGCATTCTGATCAGCTTCTTTGGTTTCGGAGGGGTCAAAACTCTGAATTTGAACTAAATATATCACATTCACAACTCTAAGTAAGTATTAAATTAAGTGAACCAAACTAAAGTAGTCCAAGTCAACCCAAACTAACCAATCAAGCCACATAAACAACCAAACCAGAGATTCAAGTGGACAAGAGAGGGGAGGATACATTTTGAAAATTTTGTGAAACATGATAAATTTAGGCCATGAGCATCAAAATTACAAGAAATAAAGGCTTAAAATATTTCACTGTGTGTGACTAACATAGAAGGCCTGGCATCAGTCATTTCTGAAATGAGTGTCAAATTACCAGGAATCTTTTCATGATATTCAGTTTTTTTTTGTTTTTTTGCGATGTGCCTGCGTGGTGTTAGGGGTTGTTATTGCACAAATGAGGAGATTCTATTCATTTCTTTTTTTTTTTGGCTGATGTAAGGTAGAATTATAAGCATTCGGTCGCATAATGTGTCGCATGTTGCAAATAAAAAAAAACATTCATTAGTGAGCAACTAGAGATTTGGCACAAAAGTTTTACCCCGGCTTTACTCTGTTTACAAAAAACTTGTTCATTCATTTGTTGGAAAAGATGGGAGGAAGAGAAAAAAAAGACATAACAAAAACCAGATGCTTGTTTGGTACAAGAATATCAAACAATTCGTTTATTTTTGACAGTTTAAGTCTTTTTTCCTCTCGTCTCCATAGGAGAACATATAACACTCCATGCATTCATCTTTTCATACTTGCATATTTAATAGACAACTTTTAAACAGGCCGATTATCCTTTCGTTCATAAAAGAAACAAACAAGCAGAACGTCAAAGAGGGTTGATGTTCTGATGAATAACCACATGAAAACAACCACTGAGCACACTGGCTGTTTTCTGTTCCATTTTTTTGGTGCAAACAAATCTAATGAGTTAAAATCTCATAGTAAATGGCGTTTTACCAAACCATAAAAAACTGGGCCTACATTCCTTTATCATCAAAACAAACACTTTGTGTTTGATCATGCTATACATTTGCACTAGACCTTTTTTTTTTTTTTTTTTTTTGAGTAAATGATGAAAAACCAGCATATTTTTACTCAATATTCCCAGTCCACATGTGGGAAACGATGAATGAATTTCCTGCCACGTCAGCAGAAACATTCTTCTTAAGAATTGCTTTGCATCATCTATGAGAAAGCTGCTATTTTGGAAACAGACCAGGGTTTTTTTTTCCCAAAGCAGTTGCCAGGGTGTTTCCCCCCCCCCCAAAGCAGTTGTTAATCTTTTCTAAAGACCAAAGTGACGTCAGCAGCCGTGACTGAGATGTGTGGCCCACCGATAACCAGCTGCTTGTCTCCAGATTACCCGCACAGTAGGCTGAACCGGCTATATTTGGGGACACATTTGCATCTTAGCAAGCAAATTGGGGTGCCTTGCATCTTAATTACAAATGAACATGACTAACAGGAATATGTACTTACTGATAAATTTCAGCTTGGACGTGTATGTCTCACTATTTTCGAACAGAGGGGAAATAAATCATTTTTTTTAGGAAATCTACTCAGACTAAAACAAGTGGTGTAAAAAATGAAGACGTTGTCCAATAAAGCTGAGATCTACGCCAACATGTATTAATGCAACAGCATCTCCACTTCAGACCAGACAAAAGTCTCCCGACTCTACAGAGGCACATGTAGGGTTAAAACACTTGGTTTAAGCTTAAGGGCCCAAATTTCAACTTCCTTCCTGAATCACTGAGCAAATAAGTTGATGCCTTTCTTTGTCTCGTTGCTCGTGCAGGCTGGAAACATGGGGCCACGATTAGGACAGTGTCACAATCCTTGACCCAGATAAACAAAGAGGTAACCCCCCCCCCCTCTTCAAATCAGAAACAACAGCTAAACCTAATCATTTACTGTCTGTTTCGACACGGGTCACACGTAAACACTGGGATTAAACCAGACACTTCTAGTTTTATTTAAGATAAACGCGTGGATTTAAAGACAACAAGGTACACTGGTCGAAAACAAAAAGAGTAGTGAACGTAAATGGTAAGGTGGTATGGTGTATTTTCTGTCCGCTCTGGCTTCCAGCGGCTAATGTTACAGCTGCAGACAGATGTTGGGGCTTTGACACAGGCTATTGTCTGGAGCTCAGCAGCGGCGTCGTGATACCGAAAGCATACATCAGCAGACGGGCAATGGCTCATAAAGAGAATCCCTGCTAACAGCTGAAACGCTGCGCAACATTGATAGCTTCTTTACGTCCTCTGGTTAAAAACAAGCATGTTAAAGCATGTTAGCTAGCTGTCAGCGAGCGGCTGCTAACACCCCGTTAGAGGCTATAAGACACAAAAGCTAACCGCTACTCACCTTCCTCGGTATTCAGTGACTTTCCAGGGCAGCTTTTATCAGCGCCCCTTTAGCCTCGCTTTGTCTCCTCACTCCATTTTCACCGTAGGACGGAAGGAACAACAAAACAAGGGAGCAGCAGCTCGGCTAGAGCTGTCTGAGCCGCGCTAGCCAGCTGCAGCACCTCCCTGGCTCTCTCCTGTCAGCTGATAACTCGGCCCAGACCAGGCTTCCGCTTTCCCGGGGCTTTAAATACTGCCCCCGAGGATCATCATCAACATCATCATCACCTTTTACAGTCTGGATCTGCGGTCAGAGAAGGCGTGCACTGCCCGGAGGAGATGGTGGATGACAGCGGGGTGTCAGAGGGAGGGGTCCGGACACACGCTCCTCAGAGGAAACAAACAGGGACATGGGCTCAAACTGTCAAAACAATTCACTGCGCCCATGTAAACATTTAGAGCCAAAGGGACAAAGGAAGCCTCTTTATGACTACTATGACATATGAGGACCATTTGGAAATGGGATTCTCATAGTTTAATGCATTTGCATTTTTTTTTACAGGATTTTGTCAGACTTTGAAGTGGAGGGAAAATAGTATCTGGTTTTCAAGACCTGAAAATGTTGCCTATTCTTTTTAAGAAGAAAGATTAAACTCGGTCGGGTCTAAAGGGTGTGTTAGACATTGATTCTTAAATAAATTTTAGGCCTAGACTTTGGCTCTTAACTCATGAGCTCCATGTTTAGGGTTGTTCTGCTGATGAAAACCGTGATGTGGCTACACGGTGCTCAGTTTGATGTGAAGTGTTAGTTTCCCACCACCAGATAGGATGTTAGAGTTCAATTTTGGGCAGATCTGAGCAGAGTGCCTTTTTCCACATTTGTGGTGCCCCCTACATGTGGGAATCTATTACAAGCACTATTCGTGGCTTTTTATTACCTAACCCAGCTCTAAACTTCACAACTTTATCCCTGACCCGTCTGGTGTTTTCTCAAGCAAACCTCTCTGAAACCTTCACAGACCGTTGAGAATAAACTGGCCACAGCACAACATAATAACTGCTTACCATTCAGGCAACGGCTTTACACGCTTCTTTTTATTTCAGCACTTCATGAGTATTGTCAAAGAAAACTGCTCACTTGGCAGGCATTTATTTTGTGGAAATGTTAGATCACATTGGATAAATTGTACAGATTTAGTTTTTTCAACAAATGGAAAAAAAAAAAAAAAAAAAAAGCAGAAAACCATTTTATCCATTTACTGAAATTAAGATTTTGTGTTTTCAGGTCCTTTTTTCTCAGATGAGTGTAAAAAGTTAAAAGGTTGAATTTGTTGTGACTGAAATGTCATCAGATTAAAACAGATTTCAAATCAAATCCAGTTTGATGTTTAACACATTCAAATGACAACGAAGGCTGCACAAAAAAATAAAAAATAAAATTCTCCAGGACAAAAAAAAAAAAAAAAAAAAAGTGTTCTTGTTTAAGTGTTTGGAAATTATGATTGGACACGTTTCTGTGAATTTGTTGGACATTAGTGAAAAAACATCAAAGTTTGATCTCAGCCAAATTAAGATAAAAGAACAGGAATCAGATAATCTGATTTCACATGTCAAGCAGGCAACACAACAGCTCATCTATGGAGCATCACCCATTGCTTTTTTTATTTTTTTATTTTTTTAGCAACTAACCTGGAAAATGCATGAGGACCGCAATAGTTTCCTTTGGTATCTTTGTGCTCTATGATCAACACACATCCAGAAAGACACACACATACAATTAAATCACAGCATTTGTTTCACACCTGCCCACATTAAATCAGTCAGTCACAGCCAGCGTCGCCAGTGGCTCTTGCCGATTTCATACCACGATGGGCAAAAGGGACTCAAAGTAGCAAGCAGAAACTTCAGACCTTCTTTCTCCTCGGCTCCCCCTCTACAGCAGGACAGGGCAGAATCAGGTCAACCACACAAGAGATGAAGAGTTTCCACTGTGGGAAACTGTGTCATGAGTCTTTACGCAGACTAGGAAGAGGCCTGTTGATCCCTCACCAGTCCCTCAACGAGGGCGGGTCAATAGGATCGTCGTCTCATGAATTACAAACAGATTGTAGTTTACTACAGGCTCCGCCTGCTTTAAGCGCCTTCCACCTGGCCACTCCAAGGGAGAAAAATATTTAAGATGTTTTCCGTAGAAATCAAAGGAAGACCATAAGGAGAAAAAAACCCCAGCAAAAAATGAAAGTCAAATTAAAGTTTTGACATCCCAGCTTTTTTGAAAACAAGAAAACGTAACGAGAGCAGCATGAAAGTTGAAATGAATCAGGAAGGAAAACAGAAGAGGTGGACAGAGAACGCATGAGGGGTCACAGGCTTTGACAGCAGGGCAGTTTGTTCCCCCTCTGCCCATCCATGGTCGGAGGGACGCTGATGTCCACGACGTTGTTGCCTGGAGAATCGTCGTGTGCAGATCTGTCTGATATTTGTCTCTGAGATACAATCCGGTAGATTTCTGTGGTGGGGGGGGAGATAAAGAAAACAAGGATGTGACAGAGTGAAGATGGTTTGTATCAAACTGAGTCGTTGGTGAATCTCTTCTCCTACCTGTCAGAATATTCTTGAATGCTTCTTCTACATTAGTGGAGTCCAGGGCTGACGTTTCAATAAATGACAGCGTGTTCTTCTCTGAATACGAGACAAAACGCAAAGAAATGAAAATACATCTTTAAAGTATGTTTACAGTCATTAACTCGGTGGTTTAAACAGGAATGGCTGGAGTTCAGATCCAGCCACTGACTGGCTTTGTCTGCATGATCAATATCAGCACAAATCGTGCGTCTGATAACTCCCTAACGAGCTATAAACGTTTTTGAAGGCTGAAGTGGTCTAAAAGTATGGAAGTACTTTGGGTTAAGAAAGGAAAAATGGAGGTCAGGATGCTCTTGAGGTTTTGTTACAAACCGCAGCAGCAGAGGGCAGGAGAAGCTGAAGAAAACTAAAAACTGCTTTAAGTAACTTTTTTAAAAGTTGATGAATGCCCTCTGAAGTTTGACAAGTTGTTTGTCTGCTAAGTTTATGTGCCTGTTTATATTAATGTGCAAACTTTAAGCAAAAGTTAAATTTAATTTTATTTCTTCCTGCCTTAACTACATCCAATTATGCAGATAATTTGATAACCTAAATAAATCAAATTTGAGTAAAATACATTTCCCAATAAAACCTATTACTAGTCACATTAAAGCAACTAATATTGCAGTCTGAATTATTGCACTTTACAGTAAAGGTGTAATGCAAATGGTACGTTTTTTTCCTTTAGCGTTTCACTATCATCTATGTTTCTTTATTTTCAACTTAGCCTCATTGTATTGAACGTTCTTGAACATTTTGTGACAATTTCACAATAATTGCATGTACTTAGTTATTTGCTGGGGCTAACAGTTTACATATATCATTTATATTTCAAATATTTTAGCATTTTCTTGGATACAAAAACTTAAAAAGGTTTTACTATAAATAAATAAAACAGATGGACGGCTGGACACGGCGTTTAACAAAATGGGACGAGTAATAAAGTTTGAAACAATTCTGTCGTCCCAGTCAGCAAAATGCTCATTATGGCGCTTTAGCATCTAAACACAGCTGAGCCGGTAATAACAAACATACTTATTAAACAACTAACCCGCGAAGGCTCGAGCCTCGTCGGTGGGCACGGCCCTGAGGTGGCGGAGGTCGCTCTTGTTCCCCACCAGCATGA
>CAEGAE010084943.1:0-27770 GCA_903067095.1 Girardinus metallicus
CTTTTAAATAAAGTACAGTGTTTGCAAAACATACTTTCAAAACAAACAAACAAAAAAAAAACTATGGTGCGCCCCCCTAAACATTGCGGCCCCGGGCTACTGCCCCATAATCCCTTTCTAAAGTCTGGCCCCTTTCCAAGTCGCTGAAGGAAAATGTAGAAACACAACCCTTACAATTCCATGTTCCGGAAAACAAAGAATTGACAGAGTTAACGACACTTTTCGAAAACGGAACCGGACTCGGGACAGATTTGAGCTTCAGAGGACTCGTGGATCTTACATCCGCCGTCGGCCACAGCTCCTTGATGATCGTCTCTATCCGCTTCACCACCTCCTTCCTCATAGCTGCCTCTTCAGGTCGCGGGGACATGAAGTTGTAAAAGTCCATCACCTCTTCGTGGAGCCTGAGGAAGAACAAAACCCAGGGTCGTCATACTTCACCCTGGCCAGAAATCGTAGAAACCATACGCATGCTGGGATTGTTTTCCCCTCGTACGATAATGTCACAGCGTACAGCACTCGGTGTTAGATTATGCCTATAACTAAAAGGGAGGACATGAAACAGGTCTCTGCATATTTAAGGTCCAAATGTTGCTGCATCACTGTACGTCTCGCTCAAGCTGCTTACAGTTGGGAGCACCGCTCTCTCTCTTTAACGGCAGCCAGCT
Source organism: Girardinus metallicus (assembly GCA_903067095.1). NCBI lineage: Eukaryota > Metazoa > Chordata > Actinopteri > Cyprinodontiformes > Poeciliidae > Girardinus > Girardinus metallicus. The sequence continues at coordinate 669 of CAEGAE010084943.1, forward strand.
TTCTGCCGGGCGAGCGTGTCGCGGCATACAGGATGAGACTGCAGAAAGGAGCAGCATTTGGTCACGCAGGTTTCTCACGCTGGTATGGCAGCAGGGACGGCAAAAAACTCCACAGCTTCCAGGGATAAAACCTCCACCTTGTTTTCCGTCCTCGTACTACCACACCCTTCTCGGAGCAGCTACTCATTTAAAAGAAAAAAATGAAAGATCTTCAATGTCGGAGGCTGCAATTAATTTCATCTGCAGCGAAGATATCAGCAGTTTTTGTTTAATCCCAGCCCTACGTGAGGCGTTATTCGTCAGGCAATTTTTATTAGCAACTTTTAGACTTTTTAGAAAAATCCATGCGTCGAGATGTGTAGCACCTCCGACTGTCAAACCATACGCCTCCAAATCATTCATTTACGACTAATAGAAAGCCGACTTCTTCCTCATTTGAATTACGCATGTCTTTTCATTTACACTTGAATGTCATAAAAAAAATAATAATAATAAGCAGCAACAGCATGTTTCCGCAACTGTGTTCAAAATATAATAAATGCAGTCTTGCTTTTGGTACACGATCGTCGGTCAGCCTCGGTAGCACAGGTTCAAATCTTTCAAAGCACAAGTTTTCTCCAGGAGGAGAAATACGGGTAAAGGTCATACACACAGTGCACTGCATAGGAAGCCAGCAAACAACTGGAACAGTGCTACTGCTTCCTTTTAGCGATATAAACAGCGGAAAACAAGCTGATCAGCTGCAGTTTTTGAAGAACTAGCTACATTTTTATTTGCCATACAGCCCTAATAAAAAAAGACGCTCGTGTCAGTTAAAAATGTCTGGTCAGAGTTTGTGGCGAAAAACTGAAATATGATTTTTTTTTTAAACAGTGCTTATAAATGTACATTTTACTTATATATTCTTGATTTACAAAGTCAAGACACCAAAACTCTGCACTGTGGTCTTTGAATGGTGCTATATGTTTCCTTGCCATCTATTGCAAGGAATAGTTAGCTCTTTATTTCAACATTTAACTTGAGAAACGTTTATTGTTTTGACGTAAGGCTTCAAAAAGACCTTAAACACACAATCTTCCAATGATTTTTCAAACCTTACATGTCAGCTGCGCTACATAGGGAGTTTACTTGGTCCACTGGGTGGGAAACAGGAGGACATTTGTAGCTAAATGACAGCAGAGCGCAAGCTAATCTGCCAATGGGAAGGGGGGGAAAAAAAGATTTAAAAAAGAAAGATATTAAATGAATAGCACAACTTTAAGTACTCTACAGTGATGGCTATATTGTCTTTTTTTTTCATTTATTCTTTAAAATTAAATTATAGTTATGCATAGACTTTAAAACTTAAAAATCATCAACCAATAAAAGTCATTACTTCTGGCCTGTTTGAGAATCTTTTCCTATCTTACTGAGGTATCCATAGGGGATCTAAAAATATATATTCACAATTGTAAAATTTAAATGCAACGCTTAATCCTTTCAAACATCCCAGTAAACAAATCAGGAGACTTCCGGTTCCTGTCCATGGCTGCGTACCAATTGTTTCCTAAGTTCACTCGCTCTGTCGCGCCTCGGCGTTTTCGAAATTTGGGACATACTCAGGGCGGCATCTACGGTTTATGTGCGACAACACAAGTCTCGAAAATGCTTCAGTTGACATTTACTGATAATATCACAAACTTTTCAGCTCAACTTTAGCAGCAATAAATTCTTAAAAAAAAAAAAAAAAAAAAAGACAAAACTACAAAGTGAGCTACGTAGGACACTACGTAGGGACCAAGTGGACAATTCAACGACAGCGGGCTAGCCAGCCACCCAACGGGAAGAAAGCAGAAAAAAAGAAAAGAAAAGAAAAGCATTAAACGAACATCTCTAAAAGTATTCCACTGTTTTTGTTGAGCTTTCATACTTCGAATACTACTATTCACTAAAACCTAAGTTAAAAAAACAAAACAAAACAAAACAAAAAAAACCCTGAATGGCGGACGCTTGAAAGCAACTACAGAAATACAGACGTTACTCGTATTTTAAATCCTTAAAGCAACTCACCCAAGCACTCCTGAGCTGTATTTCCTCTTCTTCCACGGCGTCCAATTGTTCGCATGATTCCCATTAGTGCAGTTCGAAAGCAGGTAATTCATCCCATAGGTGCTCGCCTTGTTGTCACTTTTCCTCCGGCCCGGGTGGAGGTTGTGTGTGTGATTGACGGGCACGGCAGAGTGGTGGACCTGATGCTGCTTCTCGCAGATCTGCTGCAGATTAAAAGCAGGATGCTCCTCCGGGCTGCGCTGATGTTGCTGATGGTACAGGTTCGCGTTGTTTTCCGCGCCGTCGCCCAAGCCGAGGAGCAGACCGGCGCCGCCGACGTTCTTGTTGAAGTCGCCCCCGACGCTTCCACCCAAAGTCCTCTCGAGAAGCGAGCTGCTGGAAACGGGACTCTCTGTCCCCGACTCCTGCGAGGACGACGAGGAGACGGAGCCCGTCTTCGGGACCGGGATTTTGGCCCCGCTCGGCTCGTTCGCCGTCGGGAGGGAGCTCCGTGCGGTCCCGTTGGTCGCCGGTGTCCCTTGAGCGGAGGTGGCCGCGCCGCCGCCGCCGCGCGCGGGGCAGTTCATGATGCTGTGATGGCTGCTGCCGTTACTCAGGCTGCCTGTAACGTTCCCGTTGCTCGGGCTGCAGGCGCTCTTGCACGATGCCGCCGCGGCCGCCACATTATTCAAAGCCATCAAAGCCGCATAACTCACACACCGGCTGTGGTTCCGAGTGTGAGCGGAGAGCGTCCGTACTCCCTGAGAGGTCTCCCAGATTTGCATCCATAAGGCGTTCGCAGGTCCTTTCTGCTCCGGCTGAATCCAAGCTACCCTCGGATCCATTCAACTCCTCTGCCTGGTAAACCCCCCACCCCCCGCTCCCCCGACAAGTAACCTGTCGTTAGCGAGCCCGTTTTGAATCTGCGCCGCTGTACCGGTTCCGACGAGACTCGCTGAGCTATTCGGTGTCACAGATCGAGGCGGAATAAAAACATGAAATCAATTCCGGACCATTAATAAACTGGCCCTCGTAGCTGCAAGAATGCCGTGATTCCTACGGGAATTCAATATGGCGTATTCTCTTCAAATCAGGCGCATGCGCTCTGCTCAGTTTTTTTCCCCTGTTTTAAATGACTGTGCCCCCATCCACCCACTCCTCCTTTTTCTTTTTTTTTTTTTTTTTTTTTTTTACTCCCCACAGTCGAACGAATGAAGAATATGACAACAGAAACACTTGACATTTTATTTGATAAAAATGTAGGATTTACAGCGAGCGAGCAGTTGATTTTTTTTTTATTATTTTTTTTTTTTAGCAGTTTTTTGGAAGTTCAACGAGGTCGATGAAACCGGGATTTGAATTTTCCGGCTATCACCAGTAGGGGGCGCATGGAAGGGAAGCTACAGGGAACCCCCCTCCGTATGCCATAACACAGGGTTTAAATCTTTCATCAGGACTGACAAATATTGGCACCCTAACCACAAATTGCTGCCCTAGAACATGTAATCACACGTTTAAGTTGTAGAGATGGAATTCTGATCATACAAATTGGTATTTAGCAGCTGCTAAATTGATATGCGGGATAAAAAAGCCACCAGGCTGCTACGGGAAAACAGAAGAAAGTTTCCCCAGAAGTATTCAGACCTCTTTAAAATATTCCAACCTTTATGTATCTCCTTCTTATTTTATTTGACAAGCAAATGACATACTCGTTTAAAAATCTGTATACATACAATTTTACATTTTGCTCCTTCCATGTTCGCCAACTTTGACCTTCTTTAAGGTTCCCATTGAAAAACAAAAGCATAATGCCGCCATTACCGTGTGTCAATGTGGAGTAAAACATGGTAATGGTGTGTTAAATCATTCAATTAAAACGATCTTATGAAGATCGTTTTTAGCTGCATTTTCCATAAGCAAACACTTTTAATTTTGTTTAGCTTATTGTTGCTGGAGCTACAGGTAAAATTCATTCTAAGCGCACTTGTACTCTTGTAAAATAAACATGTTACATCACAGCTTACTACTGTTGAACCTGGGAGCGGCCATATTTGATCTCAAAATTGTTGATAGAGATTTCTTTGACTTTTTGAGTGGGAAGTCCGATTTCGGGGGCATTCCAGCTGATTTCCGAGAGCTCACTACAAACAGAATGCACTGTTAGCAGACTGGGAGGAGAGAGAGTAGTTGGGATCCCAATATGGCGACACCCAAGTCACCATTGTTCGTAGCACCTCTGCAAACGCCACTTTTAATTGGTTCTTTTACAGTTGCCGGCCCTACAGGTAACATTGATTATAGACGCAGCACAAGTGTGTGTTATAAAATAAACATGTTTCCACCACAGCTTGCTATTGTTGATGCGAGGAGCGGCCATGTTGGATCTCTCAGGCTTTCCGAGTGGGAAGTCCGACTTTGAGGAGCACTTTGGGTGATTTTTTTTTTCCAACTGGAGAGCTGGAGTTTGTTATCTTTGACTACAAATGGAACACCCCATTAACATTCTTTGAGTTGTTGGGATTCCAATATGGCGACGCCCAAGCAGCCATTGTTTGAGGTTACAAATTCTTACGATTTGTAGCCCCAGTTTTTGAGTTTCGACTACATTTCGAACTTACCAGTTCGCAGTGTCACACTATTTGCATGTAAGCCAGGCGGTTCAATTTCTAAATGCTTGTTCTTCAAAAAAAAAAAAAAGTCTAAGCAATTTAAATGTCTTGGCAGGTTTGCTGTTGTTTCATAATCTTTCAATCTAACGAGAGTAAATTGCATCACCATGAATTCTTTTGTGAGGCACTGTGTGTTTTTGCTGTCTTAGTGCAACAGGAATTTCTCCCTCTCTGTTTATTGTTACGTCCGTTTTTTGTTTGTTTTTTTAAAGCAGATGGTGCGGCTCATCCTAGGTGCTGCTCTCTCCAAACCTGGTAATGGTGTGTTAAATCATTTAATTAAAACTCTGTGGCTCTGAAGTTCCACAGAGTTGCTGGATAAGGCGAAGCAAAAACATTGTGTACGCCTGCAAAACAGGAGTGAGAGAGGAGCGGGTCTACTCGCATAATTTCCATCCTCAGTCTGTGTTACTCATGTGCGGCATGTGACCCCGTCAAGGAAACCCCCCTAAGGGAAGCCATGTGTCAGCTAGGATATGTAGCTGTAGCATACACAGCTACTCACTCACACTGTAAGCCAGCGGAAATCAAGTCAAAACACAATCTTCAAAGTGACAGAGTGGCCGGAGAGGGTTATTGCTTTCAAACGACTGCTTTATCTTATACTCATCTTTTATAGAAGGGAGCATAGTAAGAGATCCTTTATAAACATAAAGAGGAGAGGTTTTCCAGATGCTTATACATATGATTTTTTTTTTATTCTAGACTGCTTTTTATCCATCATAAAATGGATAGATTGAAGATGAAAACAAAACAGAAAAGCTGAGAAATTCAAGTCTGCTCAATAGTGCCCTCTACAGGCACGAATAATTGTTCAGGCATTGGTAGCGGAACATTTTGTTCCCTTTTTTTTTTTTTTTTTTACATATGCAAATGCTTACTTCAATCTAGACAGGAAACATATTTTCCACCAATGTTAACATTATGTAGACGTAATGAAGACTTTTCATCTAAAGAGCTTTTCTTTTTGTCGTAAAAAGAAAGGATTTTGTTATTGACATTAACAATGAGAATGTCAATTTTTATCCTGTAAAAGCAAGTTTCAAATCAAACTAGATTATTGATTAGTATTTTAATGAAATGCTGCACTGAGAGCTTTATGAAAGTTAAAATCTGCCCCGACTGGACAATTTAATGTCACAAAGCGGAATATAACACTATCAACTATAGACTGTCATTTTTATTATGTAAAAATGAAAAGTCATGACTCAAACAATTAGTCATAGAAATTAAAAAAAATATATCAGAGGGTAGGTATTAAAAATCTTTGGTTTTAGTAATAGGCACTGATGACAGAACCACAGGATTTATTTCAATGATTAAGAAACACATTTATAAAATTATCATAGGATTTTTTAAAATTTATTTTATGTGATCATCTGAGCAAATTTAATTAAATTTATTGTAAATTTGTTGGATCTTTGAATCCCAGATGTTCCAGATGTAAAACATAACGTAGTACTTTGCAGCTACCTTAGTTGTTTGTGGCAAATTATTCAAAATATGTTGTAGGAAGTAGCTGTGTTTATGGTAGATCAATCTAATTCCAGCCTCTCAGGAAAATATCGTTTAGAGAACGTAAAGATTAATCTCTAAAAAAATGTTTTTTCTTTGTAACTTAAATAACCAACGTCACATTAAATCAGTGCAATTTAAGTATTATCCATCTACAGCATCTGTCTCTTTTCATCATTTTGATACTTTTTTTGTAGCTTTATAATTTGCTTTCTGTAAAGATGGCATCTGATGTCTGAACTTAACTGGCCGTAAAAGAAAACTATTTTAGTATGAATAGACAACACAAATCACAGACGGAAGCGGCCCAATCACTATTCGATTGATTGATTACATAGACATCAATTCACTCTAAAAATATTTCTGTAAATATTTTTGGGTTGGGATTAACATTTTATTTTAGGTCTTGTACATGCATTTAGTGAAAATTATACAGTCTACACCGCCTGAGTAGGCCGGAGGAAATCAGTCCCAAAACCGAAACCGTTCATCAAGATGCTATGCTTTAAAAAGAAAAAAAGAAAGAGAGATCCCACTTCCATCTGCCCCAAAATGAACGATGCTAAAATTAAGAGGAAGTCTCATTTAAAACCGTCGAGTGATATATAGTTGTGCGGTTGCAAGGAGCGTGGCCAAAGAGGATTCATGGAGGAAACGGCCCGGAGAAGAAGCAGAAAGAGCAAGACGCCAGCAGGGATTTGGAAAATGAAGGACGTCAGTCTGTGACAGAGCCGTCACAGTTCATCACGCTTAGATGCAGTAGTTAAGTTTTTATTGATGGGTGGAAAGATTACAGCAAAACACGTAGGTCTGCAAAAAATGTTGACGGTGACATCTCGGTGTAGCACCAAGCTGAACTGCAGAGCCTTAAAGGGGCAGTGTTATGTAAAATAGACTTTTTTGAGCTTTATAATATTATAATGGTAATCTAAAACATACGGAGTGTTGCCTTGATTCTTTCATGCTTGTTTGAGGAATCTTTTAATCTCCCGTGGCAACCGTTCAACTGTGAAAACGCCAGGGTGGACCTAGCTCTGCCTTCACGGATGAAGCTCCTCCTCCTCCTCCTCCTGCAGTTTCCAAGCTTCTGAGCTTCTGCCTCACAGAGCACACCGGGTCCGTTTTTTTACTGTATTGTCCAGAGGTGAAGGTTAAGTCATATTTGATATGCATACAGCATTTTTTTATAACAACTGAAGTTAACATAATTACTTGATTGTGCTATAAAATGAAAAGATATCAAAACTTTCACATGATCATAAAAAAAAAAATCTATTTATTGGGATTTTATATGACAGAGCAGCATTAAGTTGTGTACAATTGTAAAAAGTGAAAGGAAAATGTTTCTTGAACATGTTTGTTTTCATAAGAAAGCGGAGAATTAATGGCACTTGATGAAACATTTCACCCCATTATTAGAAATCTATAACAGTTCTCACTCAGAAAAATAAAAAATACATTTCTTTACTCATAGTAACAGCCAACATAAAACAACCTCAGCAGCTACGAGACATTCAAATCAATACCACCGTTTCCACTTGTATGTTTTCTCAGAGTTTCTGTCATTTTAAGCTCTGCACGTTCTCCATGTGCTATCCACGTCTATCGGTGAGTTCCTCCTCTTCATTGATTGGTGGAGAGACCCCATCGTGGTGCTCAGGCAGGACTCTCATCTCCTCGTTTCAGGCTCGGGTGAGTTATTGAGAGGAGGCGCGTGCTCTCCATGTCGAAGCCGGATAAAAGTACCAGGCTTTACTGTTACTGCAAAGACTCCTCTGTCTGGTTTTTTTTAGATTTCTTTAATGATAAACAGACCAGAATGAAGCTGGAAGACCAGATTTGAAATGTCTCCATCAGAGGCATGCACAGATAAGACACTAGGAGGTGCTAGTGCACCTGCTGTTTTGTTGCTACGGACAAAAAAAAAAAAAAAGTGCCCTTCTTAAATCTTTGACAATGTTTCGTGGTGGCATTGTGATAACGATAAAAGTAACAATTAAAACCATTTACTGCTTCTTTTTTATACAACTATATGGCCGTGACCGTGTGTCGCAGCAGTTACAGCCCACAAACACAAATACAGCTTTTGAGAAACGTTCCCCTTCGTAAGACGCTTCTTCAGGACACCGCTCACATAAAGAAGTGGAATTTCAATCAGGTTTATTAAAGTCATTCTGGGGGGTTTCTTAGCCTTGATTTAAAAGAACTCAGTGTTTCGGCTGTTTTGCAGTTTTCTGGAAGTTTGTTCCAGATTTCTGGTGCACAGAAGCTGAACGCAGTATCCGCACACAGTAAGTGGGCTTAATCAGTTTTTCACATTTATTGATACTCTCATTGAACAAAGTGGGAAAAAATTTGAGCACCTGACCCCCAAAATATCTGTGCACGCCCCTGGTCTTCATTCGACATCAGCTCCAGATTTCCAGGTTCTACTCCATTTTTTGTCGGTATGTTTGGATGGAAGGAGGAGCCACATCTTTCCCTGTCCACTCCAGGGACAGGCGTCGCATATGGTCTTTTGTGTCGCGAGCGTAACTCGAGTGGCATTTCAACCGAAGTCGTAGGGGCTTCCCTGCTGCTTTATGAACGAATTAGCGATGTCCGTCCACGTTAATATTTAACTGAATAATGACAGACGTCATTCCCAAGCGAAAGACAGTAAGAAAACAAACAAAGTTTATGTCAGGAATACCTTTCCAGTGCGGCTCTGCAGCTTTCTAGAACACGAAGGGAATCAGTGCCTTCCTGCTTTTGGGATAGTCTTCAAACTTAGCGAGGTACCATCTGTGAGGCGAGACAAGAATAGATCCTGTCAGGGTGAACGTACGCACGCACGCCCCACGAGAGCGAGCCCAACTCGGCGTGCGTGTTATTCTTACTTGTGGTGGGCCACAGCCCTGTTGGCGAGGACCACTGTGGTGAAGATGGAGAAGGCTGCACTGTGAGCCGAGTGGCCCGCCAGAGCGAAGCCGGCCCACTCGGTTATCTCTCCCAAGAAGTTGGCTCCGGACACGAACTCAAACATTCCTCCTATTGAGGCCGGGAAGGAGAGGAGGAAACCGTTTATGTGTTTGACGAAACAAAAACCAACCAGCAATATTCAACTTTAACCAGGACGCTGTTCTGGAAGACGTAGCCGGGCTGTTTGACATTTACGGCGGCTCTCTCGTGATGTAAGGAGGATGTAAGGCAGCAATGATCAGACACGGTACAATTAATTACAGTCCCATTTAAAATGATTCAAACTTCTGGATTCTACTGTGCGTTTTCATAGCCACAAACTTTGATGATTCTGCTTAGGATTTCATGTGAGCAACGCAAAGAAGTGAGGAAAATGACACATGGTCTCCGCCAAATAGTCACACTTTTCAGATTTTCTTTTCTGGCATTTGCAGGAAAGCGCACATGATTTTCCTCCCACTCCACAATTATGCATCACTTTGTATTGGTTTGTTGCGTAAAATTACAAATAAACCGGATTAAAGTTTACGGTTTTAATGTGACAAAAAGAAAAACAATTACAGTAAATGGACTCGCTAGGCTAGGCGCTGTAGGTTCCTCCTGGCTTGATGGCGTCCAGTTAAACGTAGCTTTGAGAAAAGTGCGACTCTAATCAGTCAGCCGTCTCCCTACGTTTTACATGTTGAATATTGTTAAACAATTTATTTATTATTATTTTTTTTTTATTGTTTTTATCTGCTGTGTGTGCAACCTGCAAATAAAACTGAGCTCACTCGAGTGAACAAAGCAATAAAGACATGATTTGCTGATCGGCTTTAGCACGTTGGAGAGATTTTCACGGCTATTTTCGCAAATAACACAATGTGCCAGCAGTTCTCGTTTCTTCGCGACATTTTGACTATCTCCAGGACAAAAACATGTTGCGAGATATTATTCTTTTCCTTTTTTTTTTTTTTTTTGTTTAAATGTAAACAGCAATCCAGGGCAAAAAAATAAAATACACACACACGCACACACACACACACACACACAACATTTTCCATATAAATAAATCTTTTTTGGAGCCACAAATCTTACACAAAATTTAAAAAAAAAAAGAAAACTATCATTTTTGAGAAATATCCACAATTTAACTTCTGTTTTCAGGTTTTAAAGTGGAGAAAATCAACACGCTTTCTTCTACGGGCTGTTGATATTTGCAGAAAACAATAAGAAAAAAATAATCACAGTTTTCAACATGACGAGGCATATCTACAAAATAATATGACTCATATTTAGAGGCAAAAAACAGCTAAGACCTGCATTTCTTATTATATCTACTAGACTCATGCATTTATTGCATTTCTTAGAATAATTTTTGATTTATCTAGCAACTACAAATTCCTACTAATGTCTGAAAACCCTAAAACTGTCTGAGTATTTATTTATACCGTTTTCTCTACTGTCTGGCTCTTTACAGCATCAGTAAATTATGAAGATATGATGACTACGTTTGCCTGCAGTGACACGCAGCTGCCTAAAAAAAACATTTCCAAAAGAACTTGCTAATACTTTATAGTCACTTCTATTGGTGTTACTATAAATACCACAAAATGTTGTGAAGACATTTTAACGCCAGGTTTGGCGATTCATTATCGTTTTCTCCAAAGCTATTAAGAGCAAACGGTAGAAGGCCTAAAGAGCCACGCTTCCTAGTCAGTGTGACGGTAGGAAAACCCTTCTGTGTGGGTCTGCTGAGAGAAAACACTTTACCTCTCGGAATCTTGTAACCCGTCTCGCCGGGTTTCCTCAGGTTCCTCAAGATGTGGTCAGAGTGGATGTTCGTCAGCCAGCCGATCAGCCAAAGAGCAGAACCTGGAGACGGACCCAAAGCTCTGTCAGCAGATATTATCAATCGGCGATCAGCAGAAGGGTTGTACGGTTTCCTTCGCTGCTTTTCACGTGTTACCCTCGACTAAATTTCCCCACCGCTTGGGGCTGTCGAGAGGAACATCCTCAATCTTTAGAGGTCACTGTGACCAGTTTTGTTGATGACGCAAATGCTTTCCAGCCTCCCTTATCCGACCGCTCCCTGAGGGGGACGCATCCGAGTTCAGATAGTGCAGAAGATTCAGCCTTGCAGAATGTAAATAGTGCAGATAGGGAGAATGAGTTAATGGTGACGGGAATGCAGGGCACATTTCTACAGGGTTTTAATTTTAAAAACCCATTTACCGTCCACTCGGGTAATGCAGACTGCTTTGTGTCGGTCTATTCATCCCATAAAACACATTCAAGTTGTAAGGTGGCAAAATGTGAAGACATTTGCAAGTCACTAGCTGTGTTTCCATTACAAATGTGAGCAAATCTCTGTCTATACTCTTGCTAATGTCAAAAAAACACAACTTCGCAATAGTGGCGTTTCCATTAAATTAAATTTAAGTGTGAATAAGCTTTTTTTTTTTTTTTTAAACGCTTGGTGCTAGCCCTCACCATTTGTCAGCCATCAGAGGAGATGTCGGCCTCAGCTACACGTGCAGCCATTTGGGGAAATTTTCATTTTACAGAAGAGCAGTGGATTCCAATGACACTCGACGTCTTATGAAGTTTGCAAAAATGTGAGAGCTTTGGTGGAGCAAGCTGTACATTGTCGAGAGGGAAAAAAACAGACAAAAGAAGAAAAAAAAGAAACAAAAATCCTCCAACTACTTCCTGTCGTCCTATTCGTGGTTTCCGCCAGCAGTAACACCCGGTTGTTGATCACGTGACTCGAGAAAAAAAAAGTGTTTTCATTGCAGTTCTACAACATACATGTATTTCAATAGGACTGAAAAACCACCTTATCCCAGCGCAACTACTTCTTTTTTATTATTATTATCAAGTTTGTTCGAAATTGGCGCATTTTTATTCATTTATTTTCGTAATTTCAACTCGCACAATCCTACTGCTAATGGCTCCTATGAAAGATCCGCTGATCGGATGGAGAACCCTCACCTGTGATGAAGCGTGGATGTGTAACCCAGTCTGCAGGGTACTCTGCATAGTGACTCAGGTACCGAACCTGCATGTAACCGTTGTATATGCAGAAGACAAAAGCCAGGGCGAATGAGGCGAACGGTGTTGCTTTACCCCCTCGAATTAAAAATGGATAAATAAGGGTTCTGCAAAAGAAAAGAAAAAAAAAAGAATAAAACGTGTTAGATATATTTACAGACTTGCACATTTATATAACACACAAAGTTCCATGCATGTAGGTAATAATATAGGACACATCTAACGTAAAGTTTAAGTGTATGTGAAAGTTGTTGGTTACTCACCTTTGAACGTAGTGGCAGAGGAACATAGCAATAAGGAGCTGATTGGGTAATAGAGACGTTTTAGAGGAAGATGTCCAAAACACCAAACACAGAGGCAACAATAAGGAAGGCAGCTCCTGAATGAACCAGGCAAACTTCACATTAACGGGAAACCCATATTTGCTCGAAGCATACCTTCCGTATGGGACGTTTTGGAAAAGCAAACTAACGAATGTGCAGGCTGCCATGAAATCCATGAAGTAAGCCATGCAGTCCAAAATGTACAGCTCCTGCTCCTCCGAGGAGAACAGCCGGGACAGGAAGACGTCCATAGCAACGGAAAGGTGAACGGTACCGGGTCAAAATGTATGATAGTGCTCCTGTTTCGCAGGACATTAACTGGTTTACTTGCTGTCACGCAGAAAACGCAATGCCGACTGAGCGCACTAGAGGGACCTCCTCCAACCAATCACATTACGAACCATATGCTGTCAGATGTTGTTGGCCAATCACAAGACTCAGTTTTGCATCGACGTTACTTAACTAGAAAAGATGGCCCATATCATGCCATTAATATTCTGTCATTATTTGCTTAATTGCTGTCTAAGCCTACAAACTATTTATGTTTCCATTATGAAATTAGCTTAATGTAATTTTATTGTTGCTGTGTACTTTTACAGCACTTTTAATACGGAAGCTCCAAGTTATCCATTGTGGATAAGCATGGATAATTATCCAATCAGACAAAAGTGCTTCTTAAAAACCCACCCGTCAGAGCCACCTACGAGTCTGGGGCTTAATTTCAGGAGAAGCAGTACGTCAACGCGGTCACCATATTGTGAGGGGCAAGCTCGCCTCCAACAACCACAAAATATTACTACTACTACTACTACTACTACTACTACTAATACTACTACTACTACTACTACTACTAATAATAATTAATAATAATAATAATTAATAAAATTAAACTATATCGAAGTCATCTTTTCGCATTCAGTGGCACAGATTTATTTTAGAACTGATCCAAAAAACGTGTTCCCCCCGTAATGTCACTGTAAATATAACATGCGGTAGAGATGATCACAGAAAGCTTTTAAAATATTATTTAGATTTTTATTTTTTGGTGAAAAAAAGCACGAAAATTTAATCTGACTTAAGCTCTTATTTACCCCTGAAAAATACGAAATCTTTATATTGTATAGTTTTAGTTATTATAATTAAGCATTTATTTCACAATAATAATAATAATAATAATAATAATAATAATACATTTAATTTATTTAGCTTAGTTGTAGGTATTATTATTATTATTATTATTATTATTATTATTATTATTATTATTATTATTATTATTATTAAGCTTTACCTAGAACTCAGGACACAACGGACTTACAAATATATACACATGTCTTTAGGCATATAAACGGCCCCAGTGCCCTGGAGGTGTGTCCTATTACTTCTGGCAAATATTATGGCTACCTCGAATGGGTCCTGATTCACGTGCGTCACACAGGCAACACGTTCCGGTGATACCCAGCAGAGCAACACATCTCTTCCCAAAGGCTTCTGGTTGAAGATTTGTTTTGCCGAGTTTCAAGTCTCCTTTCCGCGCGCCCTGACTTCCACGTCGTTGCGTAGACTTTTCTCCAGAGTTGCCTGCTGGTCCAACATGGGGAAAAGAAGCCGACAGAGGCAGAAAAACCAGAATGCTAGCAGAGACGACAGAGACAACGCTGTAAGAGAGTCGCACTCCTGCTGTAGCAAATCCCGCTAATGTGTTTGGCTCAGTCAGCCACGATTTAACGGCATTTAAAGTCAAACCACGCCGCTTCTGTGAACATCAGAGATATTGGTGGTTAGCCGGGTTAGCTAAACTTGCTGCAGGGACTGAGCAGCAAAAGTGGGAAGTTTGCTTTATAGCTGCCATGTGTGTGGACAGTTTGTCACTCTGTAAACGTGGTTTCCTTCTTTAATTTAAAATGTCTTCTTTTTAATAGTTACACGAGACATTGCAGACAATAATTTAGTCGTTAAAGACTTGCCAAGCAGTTTAAAGGTTTAAAGTAGGCTTGAGAGACAAATCTGACACGTCAGACTTCACTAAAACCATCTATGCAATCAAGTTCAGTGCACATTTTTTGAGCAGTTGCATTTAAAAACCCTGGATGGTTTTCATGCACCGTTCAGAGCTTTTCCCTCAGCTCATAAACGTGCGTCCATGTTTTTTTCCAGGGCTGGGGAGCAGGCTATGCGGACATCATCAAGGAGAACAAGCTGTTTGAGGACTACTACAAGGAACAAGGCCTGATCCCAGAGGGAGAGTTTGACCAGTTCATGGAGGCCATGAGGGAGCCGCTGCCCGCGACCATCCGCATCACCGGATACAAGAGGTGAGCAGCATGAAGCTGAGGTCAACTTAAGGTCAAGTTCTTGCAACTTCCTGACTCTTTTTGTATTTTTTTTTTATTTTTTCCTAACCATGTTGCAGCCATGCTAAGGAGATCCTCCACTGTCTGAAGGAAAAGTACTTCAAAGATATTCAGGAGCTGGAAATCGACAGCCAGAAGATTGAAGCCCCACAGCCCCTCAGCTGGCAAGTCTTTAGCGAAGCAGATTTAACTTGTAAAATCCCTAATAAACACAGATTTTACAGGTTAAATCTGTATTAAGTGATCAATTGATTACAGGTAAAATCTGTATTTACCTGAGAAATCTATATTTATTACAGGTTTAACCTTTTTTTTTTTATTGACTGCATAGTCTGCTTTTATTACAGATTCAACCTGTAAAATCTGTAATAAATAAAGACTTTATAGATTAAAACTGTGGTTTCTACAGATTTAACCTGTGATAAATCTGAGCTCTTCTCTCCAGGTATCCCGATGAGCAGGCCTGGCACACCAACATGAGCAGGAAGCTCATTAGGAAGTCTCCCCTGCTGGAGAAGTTTCATCAGTTCCTGGTCAGCGAGACAGAATCTGTACGTTTCTTTTGAGACTTCTTTTTTTTTTTCTTTCTTTCTTCCCCCTGTTGATTAAAGCATTTCATTAAAGACCGCATCGCTTGAACGCCCCCTCAGAACTTTGCTTAAATGTCCCTTCGCAGGGTAACATCAGCAGACAGGAAGCTGTCAGCATGATCCCTCCTCTGCTCCTGAAGATCGAGTCCCACCACAAGGTAGACGAGCATCCATTTCTGATGTTTAGTGGAGAAAGAGGCTGTGTTTTTTCCTCTTGCTTTCGTCCGCCGCTGCGTTTCTAAACGCCGACTCGCTTTCCCTGGGCAGATCCTGGACATGTGCGCCGCTCCCGGTTCAAAGACGGCCCAGCTGATCGAGATGCTTCACTCCGACATGGACGTGTCGTTTCCAGGTGAAGGCAGTTGTTAAAAACAAAACAAAAAAAAAATCAGTTCCCACTATATGTTTGAACTAGCGTTTAAACCTCCGTCTCGGCCGCTCAGAGGGCTTCGTGATTGCCAACGACGTGGACAACAAGCGCTGCTACCTGCTGGTGCACCAGGCCAAGCGCCTCAACAGTCCGTGCATCATGGTGGTGAACCACGACGCCTCCTGCATCCCCACGCTGCAGATCGACTGCGACGGCGGGAAGGACATCCTGTTCTACGACCGAGTCCTGTGCGACGTTCCCTGCAGGTCAGAGGACGCGTCCGGCTGGGAGTTTTAGGCGCTTTACGATAAGCTGTAAACTGGGGACGAGAGTGGGCGGTTTTGTACAAACACGGGAGACGCAACAAGATGAAAAAAAAAAAAAAAAAAACGGGTTTGCTCACATTCAACACCCACATTTGCATCAGTGCTTTGTATCCTGACTTTCCTGGAGCAATCTGCCGTAGCATGGACGTACGTCGTGCTCAGCTTTGGGTTATTTGTTCCCTTAAAGCCAAGTTTCCAGATTTGTTAAATCCAAAAAGTCACCATCTCGGAGAATAATTTGGTCGTTCAATAACGACCTGCTTATTCCTTTTCCCGCTAGCTAAAAGGAATCCGTTTTCCTTTTCTTAGAAAACTTGTTCCCCTTAGAGGATCTTTTGAGGAAAAGTAAGAGTGCTCACTCTTTTTCTTTTTTTTTTGCATCTGTGTGTTGCCAATGAGTTGCCACACACATTCATTCCACTTAATCCCACAAAAGTGTTCCGTCATTTGGTACAAAACAAAGATAAAAATCATCATGCGCAAATTGGAATTACGGAAATAAATTAGCTAATTTTGAAAAATTTCATATTTTACGCTAAAATGTTTTCTTTGATTAAAAAAAAAAATTAGTTTTTTGGCTGCATCGCCATGGAAACGCTGTTTTCGCATCATAGGGGTCACGCGATCAACAGCCAGATGTTGCTGAAAGAAGACAGGAAGTGGCAGAAGCATCCCGACGCCAGATGTGTTTTTTATTTTTTATGACTTCTCGCACAAACAAACTTATTCGTGTGATTTTTTTTTTTTTTTTCACTGTGATGAAACGGCACCATCGCAAAAAACTTATTTTTTCGAACTCAGTCCGAACCTCGACAGCGTTCTGCGCACGTTTGTGATGCAAACGCAGCTAATATGTTTCTCGCTAAGTGTTTAAAAATGACTTATCTGTTCCAGAAAACAAAAGAAAGGCAGCGTCACAATGAAGTTTACTCTTCAGGAAAAATAAATAGATGACATTTGTAGTTAAAGGAGACGAGGCTCGTTCTCCATTTAGGTATTTCCAAAGTGATTTTTATGGGTTTTTTTCGTTTTTTTTTTTTCTTTAAATCCTTTTGCCAAAACCAAACTGCAGTAGTTTGCAAAGCTGTCTGAGTTTGGCCGGCTCCAGAGCGGAGCCCAGAGCGACACTGCCAAACTCGACAGGAACGAAACCGGACACGAACTCGTTACTCTGCCGAAACCCGAACTGTCTGGAGGTTTTGGTTCTGCAGGTCGATGTGTTGAATGGTCCTGCCCTGTGTTCCGCAGTGGAGACGGAACCATGAGGAAGAACATAGACGTGTGGAAGAAATGGACGACCAGCAACAGCCTGCACCTCCACGGGTGAGTCGGATGTTTCCTCAAGGAAGACGAAGCAGAATCAAGAGAGGAAAGACCCGTTGGCGTGGCACCGGTTTCCAAAGTTGGCACCGATGCGTTACCCGTGTGTGTGTGTGTGTGCCTCGTAGGCTGCAGCTGCGCATTGCGGTGCGTGGCGTTGAGCAGCTGGCCGTAGGGGGGAGGATGGTGTACTCCACCTGTTCGCTCAACCCGATAGAGGACGAAGCCGTCATAGCGGCGCTGCTGGAGAAGAGTGAAGGTAACGGACACTTTTCACACGTTTAGAGAAGATTTTGTAGTTTATTAATCCCTAAAAAAAAATAAATAAATAATCAAACCTGAAACTTCTCGTCCCGTTCACATCATGGCAGGAGCGCTGGAGCTGGCGGACGCGTCCGCCGACCTGCCAGGACTCAAGTGGATGCCCGGGGTTACTTCCTGGAAGGTACTGCGAGGTTTATCTTGATTATTTTTATTTTCTTTTTATTTAAGAATTTAGCATTCCGGGGGTGCTGTGGTGGGGGCGGGGTTTAGCACAACCCACATAAGGAGGCCTTAGTCCTCGACGCGGCCGTCGCAGGTTCGATTCCCAGGCTGGTGACCTTCGCTGCATGTCTTCCCTCGTTCTCTTTACCTACTTTCCTTTCATAGCACTTTCAAATAAAGGCCACAAGAGCCACAAAAAAAAAAGAAAAAAAAAAAGAATTCAGCATTCAAAGGAATGAACTCTATCTTGTTTTTGTTCTGCAGCTGATGACCAAGGAGGGCCAGTGGTTCTCCGATTGGTCCGAAGTTCCGAGCAGCCGCCACACTCAGATCCGCCCCACCATGTTTCCTCCCAAAGACCCGGAGAAGCTGGCCGGCTTGCACCTGGAGCGATGGTACCAGTTCTCACACGTCTGCGTTACGGTTCACTGGAACTAAACCAGAAGGAATCTGGTCCGTGTTGTTGCTGCAGCCTGTTACAAAACCGTTAGCCTTCTTCCACACGGTGCCGAGCGCTTAAAAACGCACTCTCATAAAGCTGTAGATTCTTTAATTAGATGGCAAGTTTTCTCTGGCTGTAATCGGGCAAAGTCACCCCCCAAATGTTGCGTTGCCATGTTGAACATGAGGCTTACAAAAAGTGCAAAAAGATTTATTCAGCTGTCTATAGAAGTGATGGTTTCAGAAAAAATCACGGTGGTCTAATAGAATAAAGGTGAGCAATATGGACTTAGTTCTATTGTAGCGACAATAAACATAAGAACTATTTATTACTTTGTTTTTGGGTGACGGCACACGGTAACTGCTTTTAATGATATTTTCAAATTCATTGGCGCTCTCACTGAACAAATGGCGGGTAAAATCTCAATGACAAGGTCGGGTTTCTGTTTTGTTTGCAAACAACATTAGTTGGAATTCGTCGTGGCAACAATGAATGAAAAAGCGATTAAAACAGAACCTCCATCCAATCAGTCTGTTGATAAGACAGTTGTGCACGATGCATTCAGGTACAGCCGGGAAACAGGGCTGTCTAAGCGAAAAAACAAACACACTCCAAAGTGGTGTAAAGGTGTTTTATTCTCAAATATGGAGACGGCCTTATTCTAAGTACTGACTGTTTTCAAATAGGTATATTGTTGTGTAACCTCTTGTTTTAGAATATCAAAAACTCAAATTAATTTACCAAACCTTGCTTCTTTTTTTTTTTTTTTTGTACGACATTAATCCCCTTGAGCAAATGAAAGTAAATTGTATTGCTTTATAAACTCAGCTTGAAGACGTATCAGATTTAGACCACTAGAGGGAGCTGTTGGCTCACATTTTCAAAGCTTCTTTTGTCTGGCCGGGTTTAACAACGCCGTGGCTTTCTGCCAGCAGGTGGCGCTCCAACAGTCACAGCTGAGACTGACGTGTCTGTGTTTTATTGTCAGCATGAGGATTCTGCCTCACCACCAGAACACCGGAGGCTTCTTTGTGGCCGTGCTGGTGAAGAAAGCCCCCATGCCGTGGAATAAAAGACACCCCAAGGTGCTTCAGACAAACATCTGTTGATCCGAAACAAAACCCCGCAAACACACACACACACACGACAACTACATAACACATCCTCTAACCTCAGCCAGGTTTCCTTTCTGTTCTTTTTTATTTTTTTTCTTCCTCGCCTCGCCTGCAGCTGAGGAAGAGCGCTCCGACCCAAACCGGAGGCTCGCCAGCAGCAGACGTGCCCCGTCTTCTCCCCGAGGGCTCGGCGGAGGAGGTGGAGGACGGCGGCCCAGGAGGGAGAGGAGACGGGGAGACGGAAACGGCAGGAGCTCCACTGGCTCTGGAGGCTGCTGGTAGACAAGACGCCGTGTGTGGGTGAGTCCTGCTTAGCTGATAATCAAGAGAGAGGTGGGTACACTCTCATAAAATGACAAACCCAAATTTAATAGATTTTTTTATTTTATTATTATTTTTTTTTAATCAGCAATTACAAACTCTATTTGTATAATCATGGTGTCAAAATAAAGCTAAAATCTGGGAGGATACGTCAGAAGTGTCAGCATCACAGCAGCTGCTTTAGTTTTAGAGAAGATGGATGGAATATGAAATTACTTTTATTTTTGTCATAGCGTTTTAGGACTATTCTAAATATGGCTACACTCTTTTGGAAACCATAGATCCACATTAACTGTGCAAAGATTGATACAACTAATGTAAAATGAATGTAAAAATATGTTTTAGTTTAAAAAAAAAAAAAAAAAACCTTGGCATTTTGCCCTAGGCACAGGTTCGGAGCATCTACAAAACTGGGGATTTTCTTTTGTTTTTACTTACTAAACTTATATTCACATGCCTATAATTGCCTACTTTAGATTTTTTTTTCATTCCCCACATTTATGTTAATAACAAAACAATAAGAAATTGTTAAATTGAAGTGCATTGTTTGTAAATCCAGTATAAAAGGAACAATTGCAAGAAACCTAGGCACGGTTTTCTAAGAAATGAAACTAAAACCACTAAAATATATACTGTTTTTTTTTTTTTTTTTTGGCTCTACCAGAACTCCCTACATACTAGAACTCCCTATAGTGTCTTTTTGATACTTTTTTGTGGCACGACCAGAGCTCCCTACGATGTCTTTTTGACCTGTTTTTGGTACTACCAGAGCTCCCTACAATATTTTAGGTACTTTTTCGGCACTACCAGAACTCCCTACTGATGTCTTCTCTAGCTCGATTAACAAGCTTTATTAATTTTATATCTGAGTAAATGTTAGGACGATCGTCTTTGTGTCTGTCAGACCGCCACCATCTAAAAAGCTGAGGGTGTTTGGCTATAAAGAAGACCCGTTTGTGTTCCTGACCGAAGACGACCCAGTCTTCACCACCATACAGTGAGCCACTCTTTGGATTCTGGGCAGAAATGGTTTTAGCATGTCGGTAAAACATGCTAACCCTCCCATGTCGTCCTGCTCAGGTCGTTCTACGATCTGTCTCCGGACTTCCCCAAGCTCAACGTTCTCACCAGGACGCACGAGGGCAAGAAGAGACACCTGTACATGGTGTCCAAAGAGCTACGCAACGTTCTGCTCAACAACAGCGAGCGCATGAAGGTGTGCTTTCCTTTTTCTTTCCCTCTGCTCCCTCCTCCAGGCAGCTGTGTCTTTAGCATTTCTTTTTTTTTGCCTGCATAAGTTGAGTTGTGTTGCGATGAGGGGGACGTTCTACGAGAAAAATATATGTGTTATTGATCCGAACCGTTGTGCATTAAGCCGTTTCATCGCAGCGATGCGTCACTTTGGCCTTTTGCTCAGTGCGCGTGTGTCGCCCCGGGCGTGTGAGAGTGTGTGTGTCGTTGTGACTAAAGCGGCGCAAACAGATGGGACCCTCTTCTATCCCAAATCCCTCTGGTTCTCTACCCCGCAACACCTGCTCAGGTCGCTGTGTGTTTTGCAGACGAATACAGATTCAGGGAGAGAGAGAACTCGTCGCTATTCATATCATGACGCGGCTTTTTTTTTTTTTTCCCCCTGAACATCCTAAATACGTTTTAGTAGCTCTGAGGTTGGTTTATATGTAGCAGAAAAAAGATGATTTTTTTTTTTCAATTAATCTGTGTCTTTATCTTTCTGCTCATCTTTCTTACTGTTCGTTTTTCAATCGACGTCTTTGTTCATTTTTCCGATCCGTTCATGTCCGTCTTCCTGTTTTCTTGATCCATTGAAACTTGCGTCTGCATAAATCCCGCTGTTAGTTTGCACGATCAGAGTGCGTCCACCGTTATCGATGCTCACAGCAACAACAACAACATCACCACACACCCGGTTACTTGTGGTTCTGATTTCTCGTAGAACCCAGTGTGACCAGTGAAGTGACCTAAGAGTCTCATTTGTTGCTGCAGTTGTCCCACCTATCTGTCCTCTGCTCTTATCGGGCGGTGGACGACTTTTCATTTAAGATTGGAGTTCATTACAAAATTAAGAATTTTTTTTTTTTTTTTTCTGGACTTTTCCCATAGCAGCTTAATGCAATTTAATGAAATAAACAAGTCATCTGATTATGTGATCCTTTTGTGCAACACGTCTGTGGTGGTTTCATGTCGGCCTCTGCTTTTCTTCTCAGGTCATTAACACCGGGGTGAAGGTGTGGTCTCGCAACAGCGACGGAGAAGAGTTTGGCTGTGCCTTCAGGCTGGCTCAGGAGGTACACACACACGCACACACACAGCGTGCTTTTTACAGAGGCCAGTCTTTGGCAAGTTACTATTACTCTTGTCAAATTTCCACGTTCTCATAGAACATTGGTGGGTCAATGCGTCATTTTCACTTCCGGAGTGAAAATGACGCATTGATTTGAGCCTAAATAACAAGCTTTCCTAAAAACTGAACCCGTTTATGTTACGTCAAAACACAGTTTACGAGGCTTGAAATGTTGAAAAAGCTTGAGCTTCGATTAGGTCTTTTTAAGGTTTGGAAAGTGCTTGAATTCTTTATCAAGTCCTGGAAACTGTGCAGTTTTGCAATAAAGCACAACATATGCTTTGCACTGCGCTTCCCTACCAAGACGGCGCCATGTAAACTGTGGATAACGGTAATAGCTGACGTCGTATAGTAGTGAATTGAAACACGCAGTGTCTTAATGACAAAGTAAGAGCTGCAGTTATGATTGTCTCAAATAATTAACGTGCGGTTTTTCCACATGTAAAGCATAAAAACCTATTATAGGAGGTTTTCTATTGACAGCCAGATCTCTTGCTCTGAATTTTGAGCTAAATTCTCAGTCTTCTCTTCTGAGTTAGTGTTAAATACCGATTAGGTCATATATTCAGATATTTTGGCATTTAGTTTTGGAAAATGACCTCGAATGCCGTCTTAGAATGAGACGACTTTACCAGAATGTTCAGTCCGTCTCATTCTTGTCGTTCTTCTTTAGATCCTACAATTTGAACAGTTGAATGAATTTCTTCACAATCTCTGCTTGAGACATTTATCTTTTTTTTTTTAGTTTAAATGTGCGTGTGGGTTGTGTGTGCGCGTGTGAGACTTTTCAAAACATAACATTTTGCACCAAGTTGGAAAATGTACCTCAAAAAGTGCTGAAAAAGCGTCCGAACCCTGACTTCACTATCCGCATCTCGTCTTTGACCCTCTCAGGGCATCTACACCCTTCAGCCGTACATTCGCTCCAGGATAATCAGAGTGAGTGTGGAGGACATCAAAGTGCTGCTGACGCAGGAGAACCCCTACCTCAGCAAGCTGGAGGACGACGCGCACGCTCAGGCCAAGCAAATGGGTACGCCCTGCCAAGTTCACGCCGTACCTAGCCGCTTTTAAAATACAACGTGTTCATCTTCCGTCCTCCTCACAAAAAAAAAACGCTGACACGGCATAAGTTATTCATCTGCACCTCGGGTTCTAATTACAAGTAGCGAGCCCGGTTAGAACTCCTGGTGCAGGTATAGAAATAGACTCTGGAATGACCCTCTACCGCTTTGCAGCCATTAATCGTCGTTAACGTAGCCGTCTTTCTCCGCAGGAATGGGCAGCATAGTGTTGAAGTACATCCCAAACCCGAAGTAAGCCGCCTAAATCTTTGTTGTACAAAACACACTTTCAAAGTGAAGTCGTGGTTTGTGGCGCTCATACCCACTCCGACCCACCGTCCTTTTCTGTTCCGACAGCGAACCCTCTGAGCCTCAGTGTCCCATCCAGCTGTGCGGCTGGAGGGGAAAGACGTCCATCCGAGCCTTCGTCCCCCGCAACGAGCGCTTCCACTACCTGCGATTACTGGGCGTGGAGGTGTTCAGGGACAAGCAGGGCCTGGGGCTGAAGAGCAGGGACGGAGGCAAGGAGGCGACGGCGACGGTGGAAAAAGAGGGAGAGTTGGAGAACGGTGATGAAAACGGATCACTGGAACCAAAGACCGAGGGTGGGAACAAGGAGCAGCTGAAAGACACGAAGGGCGCCGTGACGGACTGATGACTGATTGGACCTCTACTGTCCAACAGAGCGTAACGTGCCTCTGGTCAACCACGAGACCAGCTTCCTCTCAGTTCTGAACTCCTTTGAGAGGTTTCATTTCAGCTCCCCTTCAGGAGTTACATTTTTAGTCCAACGACTTGTATTGTTATTATTATTTTTTTGTTCTTTTACCAAACATAATTCGCTGATAAAGTGGCTGTTTTTTTTCTTTCCCTTATTCTATTTTAGATACCCACCAACTAATGTAATCAGAAGTACAAAGTTGATTAAAAATGCTGATATGGTTTTTATTTATTTATTTCTCATTTGCACAATGAAAACGGGCATTTGCACAATCTCTAATCCTACCAGTCTAATAAAGGTGAATTTCCAGCTTCAGGCAATACGTTTAGTCTCTTGAAGAAACCGATCTAGTAGCGTTGCCATTGTCCAAACAACCCGACGCCGTGGTTTTCAACCGGGAAGAAAAAAAATCGAGGCCGAGACTGACTCTCAACGCAGAGGCATTGACGCATCGTGATGTCTGCTCCAGTCTATTGGGGTAAAGAAAGCGCCAAGCTCCAAATCCATGTTCTGACCCTCACATGTGGTCGTACCCAAAAGAATGAGGCCCCAGACACAAATTGCTGAAATGAGGGTGGCTGGAATCAGCCTTAGAGATGTCGTTCTTCAGAGGAAGGTTAAATAAGAGTTGGTGCGTCTCTGCATCAAATTAATTCGGTTAGGTTGGTTTTCGAATCTGATCAGGACTCCACCTGGGTCTCTCCCTTTGGAGGTTTTCCATAGACGTCCCACTATGAGGAAAGAGTGGAGGCACTTTGTAGCCTCCAGTCTAGCCTGGGAAGACCCTGGGACCTCTTGGAACGATGGGCTCAACGCACTGGGAGAGAGGAACGACGGCTACAGGCCACACCGGCTGTGTTTCCATTAACCACAGAAATGTGCAGATTGAAATTATGAAGATAAATTTAATGGAAACACATTTTTTCAATTAAAACTTTTTTTTTATTGGAAAAAAACATTTTCAGCCATATCGAAACCTTTTTTTTTTTTTTTCTTTTTTTTTTTCTTTTCTCACGCCACACAAATTACATGATCGACAGCCGGATGTTGCTACTGGCGAAGAGGATGATTGATTTCTTTTGGAGAGGTGGGAGAACAACGAGGAGCTTGCTCCACCAGAGCTCTCACAGCATTGCACAGTTAAAAAAAAGAAAATAAAAGTCATTTGAACGTGTTGAATCCATTGCTTTTCTGAAAAATTGCCGTATCCTTAAAATGTCGCCTACCCAGCCGCTGCCAAGTATAAGACGTTTGTCTCTCCAACGGCTGAATAAGACACAGAGGTCTCTTGGATGTTTGATCACGAGTGCCAGCGTCATGGCTGAATTATGAATATATCGCAGGTAAGTGTTTGTTGATGCTAAATCTTTGTGAGGTCCCATGTGGAAGACACACCGGGGGTTGAAGTCTGGGGTGTCGTCCTGGGCCTGGACCCGTTACCCCGTGACCAGTGGCGCAAAAAGTGGGTATGCATAGGAGCGCTGCACTATAGGGGACACAAAAACGATGTGTGGAATATTTTTTCTAGTCGGCATTTTCTGTTACCGGCTGTTTGTTATGGTATGAAATGATCAGTAACAGAGGAACGGCACTGATTAGGCGCCCCTTCGCTCCTTCACCTCCCCTCCTGTCGCTCTCCCTGCTGGAGGGATGGAGAAAAGCTTTTCAAAGTGGTTGAAAGACGGTGTCAGTATATCAAAAGGAGGGTGGTAAATATCCAGGTCCGCTTAAGCTAGCTTAAAATGGCTGTAGTTGTCTTCCAACTAGGGTTGTCACCTGTTCCATAAAATACCTAATCGTCCCGTATTTCACTGTTAAATGTTGCAACCGCAGCGTTCCCGTTTGGTACATTGTCTGGAAAACTGTACCTACCCTCTTGCTGAGTCTCCTCAGAGCTGATCTTGGTCCCTGGTTCTCCTGCTGCTCCTGGTCCTCCTCTTCTGGCTCCCACAACCCAAAGCAGAGCATTTTCAGCCCTCATACCCAAGTTCTGCCTGCTTAGGTTCTGGATCTCTAGACAATCTGCCTCATGCTGTCTTCGGAGATTGTCCAGTTCATCACAAAGACTCTCCAGATTGCTGATGTTACCCTGCCACCTTGGATTGGCTGCGGGTAATGTGTCGGATGATCTTCCCTCAACGTGTGATACTGTGATGCAGAAGAGATGAGACATACACGTTGAGCTTCATCTATTCCAAATGGAAGATTTTATTCTTCGTGTAACCATACTATATGTACAACGCTTCAGTTTGTCTATTTTAACAACATTTACAATTTTTATTCCGGACAAATAAAATGCACTTTAATATTTAAACCTTTTAGCTCTCAACTGTATGTGGTAACTGAATAACAGTATTTTGTTCTTTTAAACAAAACTATATAAACTGAGAAAAGTGCAATTTTCCTTTAATATTGTCTTTTTACTGAGTCCCACTGAACGTCACAGCAACGTGGTTCCTCTGGCTCCCGCAACAACCCATAAACAAATCCCAACTCAAAAACCGGACCAAAATAATGTCCTCTGTGTGACAAGAGAGGTTCAGCATACAAGTTCGGAGACACTCCGCAGCCCCTCACTCACCTCTCAGCTAGCCCAGCACACACACACGTGCACACCCCGTCCGCTAGCATTAGCATGACTAGCTCGGCCCTAGAATGTCCCGTTTGCGACACAGCACAAAAATACAATTTGCAAAACGAGACTACTAATTGACTCCCAACGTATTAACGTTCCAACTGTTAACAGCAAACAGTTTATATGCCGGTACAAATACATTTTACCGACCTGTGATGCAGAAGAGATGAGACATACACGTTGAGCTTCATCTATTCCAAATGGAAGATTTTATTCTTCGTGTGTGCTCAACTCTATCTACACCACCAGCGCAACATCGCCCCCAGTGGTTGTGTGGATAACCGCACGGATCCACCGAAACAAAACTAAAGAACACACAAGTGAAAAATTAGACACAAAATTAAAAATTATGTTGGGTGCCTATTTTTCTAATCAGTTTTTCACCCCTCTACACTGATCCATACTCGGCTGTGCCTTCTTCAAGTCCATCCCAAGATCCTGCAGTTTTCTTCTTAGAGACTGTTGGACAA